>CM040434.1:5000-15000 GCA_022702705.1 Papilionanthe hookeriana x Papilionanthe teres | reverse complement strand
ACCCCAATTGGCTCCAAATCTTTTCTAAAGCCTTCCTAACATCCCCATAAACAAAACACTAACTTGATTTGCCCAAAAGTTGAACCTAAACTCCACCCAAACCTAACCCAAAACCAAAATCCCTTAAATTGACCTAAGCCCAAACCTAGCCCAAATGGGCCCAAATCCCAAAATCAAAGCCCAACCAAAGTTGAAAACTCTTTGTGACACTCCCACGAACATTTCTCAACATTAATTTTACAACAAATCCAACATTAGCTCAACCTTAGCCCAAGTTAACCCAATTTGGCCCACCTTGGCCCCTTTACCAAAAAGGCCCAAATTAAACCCAATTCAATTCAAAACCACTTTAAACTTGTTCCAAACCACTCATGACACATGTCTAAACCAATTGCAACATTTATTTGGCATGGTCCTTCACAAAACTTTCATCCAAAAGCCCATTTTAAAATCCAAAAGCCCACTTCCATGAAGCCTTTAAAAGCCCACTTCACCAAATCCAAAAGCCCAAAAATTCATCCAAAGTCCATATGACACTCTTCTTCATCATGCATTCAATTAAAATCATCCCTAAGTCCTAAACCAATGATCAAATAATTCTAAATAAAGCTTCATCCAAATTTCCACCAAAATATCCAAAATCCTCAAAATCCATTTTTATGAAATTGACAAAACTTTTTCCAAGTCAGATGTGAGCCATTGAGTCATGTACAAGCCACATGGAAGCCATGGAAGCCACTTTCCACCTCACCAAGCCATTAATGGCAAGAAGAGGGGACCCTTTCCTAATCTTTCATTAAGCCCTTTTAACCATATTTATGTCACACTCTAAACCATGCTTAGCCACCTCACCATGGATGGAGACTTCACCACTCCAATTCAGCTGACCCAAATGATACCCTAAGCCCAAAACCAGGTCATGGGAGGGTGCACCCAACCCATTTGCATGAGTTGACCAAACCAAGCCTAAAATAGCCCTTTCCCCATACCATTTAAATCAAACCACTTTACACATGTCCAAAGCCAATTGAGTTCACCAAATTCAAGCCCTGACCCTCCTGATTAGGATGGTGACCTGACCCTGGCCGGCCAGCCACCACAGCCACCGGAAAACACCATGGCCGAGAGCTCCATGTGAGCCAAAAAATTCAATTCCCCCTTGCTGAGTTGTCCCAACCTAAATGGCCACCATGGCTGCTCTTCCCTTGCCCTGAGCAGCTGATCCCAGTCTTCAAACCCCCCTGGGAAGCCCTCTAGCCATTCTTATTTAAACAACACCACCTCTCGGCCAAAGGAAGAGATGAACCAAACCTTAAGGAAACTCTGCCAAAATTGCTCCAGGACCCTCTCCTAACCCAGAGCAGTTGATCCCCAATGTTCCTTTGCCCTAATCCCCATTAACAGAGCTCAATTTCTGAGTTGAAAATCCACCCAAAATATAGGAAACTTCACCACAGTGAGCCAATCCCCAAATTGATTGATCCTACACCTTCACCAGACCAAGAGGAGAAGTTCCCCAGCAAAAGCCCCCTCACCAGGCCATCCATTGCTTCCAGCCTCCAAGCTTTGTGATCGGCCTTGGTCACTTTCATACCTAGACAATTCCTCAGAGCCAAAGACTTCATCTGGAGCTTGCCTGGACTCAATCGAAGGTGACACAACTCTCAGATCGAAGCTTCACTTCTCTGAGCAAAGGTATGAACTCACTCTTCCTCCCGAGCTTCCAGCGATTCTCCATTTTGTTTAAGTTAATTTCGTAGCCTATAAACCATATGGATGTGTTCATATCTTCAAGACGAATCCATAGAGCATAAGAACACGAAAATCCATTGAGAATCGAGTGAGATCTTAGGGTTTTAGTGTGGACGGTCACGGGTGCACACCAGTCGTAGACGATGACCAGGAGCCGTTGGATCGCGCGTGTATCGAGCGGACGGTCGAGATCAAGTCGGACGGCGCAATGGTACATGAACCGCGGGATGTGTGGCTGCTGACTCAAGTGGCTGCGTCGAATGGGAGCGCGACACGTAGGGGCTTCGGAGCTGCCGAGGTTGACGCGGCGCCGCGTGGATAAGTAGGAAATTAGGGTATTTTCTGAATTAATTAAATACCCAGAACTTAGAAAATTCATATCTTTGCATAGAAAAATCACAAAAATAAAATAAAAATACACTCTTGCTCAGTGAACAGAGGAGAATAATGTGGAAAAGAAATCAAATTAATTGGATGAGTATTTTATTTTTAATAATTTATTTACTGTTTTCAGTATTTTGATTCTTCATTTGCATAGATAATTCACCATGGCATGAGACCATACTTTTGAAGCCTCTGATCTTGGGAACATTCCCTGAATTTTTCAAGGCCAGAGACCATCTCTGTGAAAAGTTATTGAATTCTCAAGTTTATGTCACTGTTTTAGGTATTTTAATTCCAATAATTAGCATGTTGTAAAATAAATTCTACAAAAATTTGGTGATGTTTCTTAGGACTAGAGGACTCTATGAAAAATATATTTTGAGTTAATTCATTTATATCAACCTTAATTGGCCCAAACCCCTAAAACTGAACTTTAATTAATTAGGGTTAACCACACATCAAAAGAACTTGAAAAAAATTCTCCACTGATCTTTAGGATTAGGGAGACCTCACACAAAAATTTGGAATCAATTGGAAATGTTTAACCCCACTAAATGGATTAATTAAGTCACATAACTAAAATTAAACTTTAAAAATTTATAACACCAAAAATACTTTTCAAAAATTCACAAAAATGGTTTTGGAGCTTCTCTGATATCAGAGGAGTTCAGGAAAATTAAAATTAGAATTTTCTAAAAAAGTTGATTTTTCACAATATTTTAATAATTAAAAAATAATAAAAATCACAAAAATATTAAAAATCATAAAAATGTCACATTTTGACTCCTAATCACTTAGGAACAAACCAAATATTTTTCCCAAGTCCCTAGGATAAGATATTGAATTTTAAAGGCTTAATGCAATTTTTAATATTAAAAATGAGTTTTTAGCCTTTTTCACTAAAATAATTCTAATAAATCAAAGAAAAATTAGAAAATTATAAAATTTGTTTCTTTGGACTCCTTGAGGTTAGAGGAATTTAAGAAAAATATAAAATCTATTTTTTAACTTTTATTTTATTTTAAAATTAATTAATACTCAAAAATTCAAAATAATTATAACAAATAAAATATAATTAAAAAAATCACAAAAATTGGTCGAAGTGGTCCTCTAGTCATTAGCAACATCCCATAATTTTCTTAAGGACAGAAACCTTTTCGTGGTCATGTTGTTGAATTTTCTTTGAAAACCCTTATTTTCTACTAAAAATAATTATATAAATAAATTAAATTCAGAAAAATCACATTTTCTCCTCTAATGTCTTAATTGACATGTGAGTGAGGTGACATAAAACTTTCAAATTCATTTGAGCTCAATTTAGTGAGTTATGAAATAAATAAGCTTAAAAGGGCATAAAGGTAATTAAAAATTTTAACCCTTAATTAAAACTTTAGGTTTAATCAAAATGGAGGGTAAAATATTTGATTTTAATTTTCTCTTGGATGATTGAAACTTAGGGAAATTAAAAGGGTAGGAACCCATTAAACACTTTGAAAATATCAAAATGAAACTTTAATTAATTAAATAATTTAAATTTTGGAAGGAATATATTTTAAATTTGGACTATTAAAATAGGGATATTATTAAGAGGATATTTATTCTTTAATTTAAAAATCCCTAAATAAGTCACTTTAACAATATTTAATTCTTAATTAAAAATTAAAATAATAATCTAAATTAACAACTAACACTACAAATTAAATTAAATTAAATTTAAAATATTGAAATTAAAATTAAATTAAAATTAAAATTAAACTAAAATCAAAATTAAAATTAAAATTAAATTTAATTTAATTTAATTTAATTTAATTTAATTTAATTTAATTAAATTAAAATCAAATTGAATTAAATTAAATTAAAATCATTTAACAACAAACCTAAATGAAATCATTAAGAGTTAAATCAAAACATATCAATAATTTCAACACCTCTTTCTATCTAAGTGAATTTAAAACATAAATATCAATTTGAAATACCAAGATAATTTAATGATTTAAATCTAAAATAATTTGAACATTATTCCAAACCTAAAATTATTAATTAAAACCTCATAATTAAATTAAAACACTTTAAACCATTAACTCAAACCTCAAATTAAGAATGATTAAAAATCTTGATAAACCAACTTGCCCTTAAAGGTTTTAATTATTATAACTCTTAAATAGGGTATTAAGTGAGATTGTCACTTCATTCATCAGCTAATCAAATACCCAAGTTCACTGAGCAAGAGACAAAGTTTAACTAAACTCCTCGATGATTAATTCACCTGTGCAACTAAATTTACTTGGACTCAAAATAATCCCAGAAGTATTGAAAAGATGTTTAGGACTTGTCCTAAACACTTCCTCAATATGACGGGATGTTTTAGAAGAACAACCGAATTTAATTGTTCTTTGATGAAGAAAATCATCCTTAAACCAAACCAACAACCTAGACGTCATAGGACATGACTAGTTACAGGATTAGGAATTTGGTAGACAACCAAAACCCTTCCCTTAGCTTTACCTAGGTACTTGTTGAAATATTTAAATGCCTTAACATGTGTTTCAAGTGCAGCTTGGGATGACGGGAAGACCCTCCAGGTACGCTTTTATTTTGTTGCAATTTACTTTATTGCAATTTACTTACATACAATGTACTTTACTTTTTCTTGCATGATAAACAAAACTGTTGCATGAAAACCAAAACCTTTAGGATAGTCCCTAAACTGAAACCAAAACTAAATTAAAATTCATTGCAAGATAAAATTCACCGCCACAACATCCCAAAATATAAAACAACTCAAAATTTAATCACAAAGAGAACAACAAAACTATAATTGCAACTAAATTAAAACGTCTCATTGAATGATCAGGAATACCTCGGATGATGTAGTCCACGTGTTGCTAACGGGATTTCCGACGGTCAAAATGAAAGTGTGGAACTCATTCAGTTGAGTTTGACAAATTCATCTGGACTAAGTAAATTCGACGAAAATAACGGTGCCGGGATGATGGAACCGTGGGATCTTAATTGGTTCTGTTTAATCAACTTTAAGATTTCTTTTAACTAAAATATTAAAGACACTTGGATTTTAAGATTTTCTCTAAACCAAAACACTTCTCTCATCTCTTGATTTATGACTTCTAAAACTAAACCTCTGCAACAACAAGGAGCTCGGAGCATGGTAGGCAGCACGACCATCGTCATCAGCAATACTTAAATCTACTTCAGCAAAACCTTTCCTAGTTTTAAAAACAACCAAGCCATAGGACTTTGAGGTAGTTCGCCTAGTGCAACATAAATCCTCAACTTCTCGTTAGGCATCTGTATAATCGTGTTATGCAAATTAAGCCCTAACCGGTCTTAGGATTCCGAGGTAGTCGTTCGGTACGACATAAACCCTCACATCTTCGAGGCTATTTGTATGATCATGTCATACAAACATAAGTCCTAATTAATTAAAATTGGCAAGATTGAAACATTAAACAAACTCACAAATTGAAGCCAAACAATAGGATAGTTTGGGAAGTTGCCAAGATTCTTCTGGATCCTCAGCTTCTCCTACTTTTCTTCCTTTGAACTTATGAAATAAACTGTTCTAAACTTGATCCATTCCCTATTGAAATTCCAAAATTCAATCCTTTGAAAACCTTAAACTTTGAAATTCTTGAGAGCAAAATCACTGATCATTATCGAGAGTTTTCTTAAGTGTCTTCAGACATTTAAGATGTAATTAACTATAGGGGCTTGCCCTTATAGGGAACTTTAAGAACCCAGGTAATATATACCCGGCTTAATTCTTTTATATTAAGCAGGGGAACTTGTCGGCTTATAAAATTGGTTCGCAGACCAAACAGATGTCACAAATCTTCTAGTTTATTTAATCGAGCCCCATCGTCAAGCGATAGTGTCTATTCTTCGGGATAGATACACGGTTTGTGATACGGTGCTTAGTTTATATAAATTATTTGGGATGTGAAATCGGTTTGATTTCATATCTTAAAATCTTCAAATTTAAAAATTATTTTCAAAATCAAATACTACTTTTCAAATTATTTATTTAAAATAAATTAAAAAATCGCCGATAATTTACGTTAGGCGACCCTTTTCGAAATACAACACAAACCTAAAAATATGCGACAAATATATATATATATATATATATATATATATATATATATATATATATATATATATATACATATATATATATATATTTATATTTATATATACACATATGTATTTATTTATTTATAATTTATTTAACTACCAAATATTTTTATAATTAAATTATATTTATAAATAATATACTATACTTAAGATATTAAAAAGATTATTATTAAATATATATGAATATATATATATATATATATATATATATATATATATATATATATATATATATATAATTTTTTTTAACTATTAAATATTTTTATAATTAAATTATATTTAAAATAATATACTATACTTAAAATATTTAAAATAAAAAAATAATGTTATATAAATTAATATATAAATATATATAAATATATATAAATATATATATTTATAGTATATATATATATATATACATATATATATATATATATATATATATATATATATATATATATATATATATATATATATATATATATATATTATTTTTAACTATTAAATAATTTTATAATTAAGTTATATTTATTAATAATATATTATACTTAAAATATTTAAAATAAAAAAATAATATTAAATAAATATTATTATATATATAAATATATATTTATGTACCTCTATATATATTTTTTTATTTATACTTTTTCTAATTATTAAATATTTTTATAATTAAATTATGTTTATAAATAATATACTATACTTAAAATATTTAAAATAAAAAATAAAATTATATATAAATATATATATATATATATATATATATATATATATATATATATATATATATATATATATATATATATATATATATATAACTATATATATATTATTATTTATAATTTATTTAATTTTTAAATATTTTTATAATTAAATTATATTTTTAAATAAGATACTATACTTAAAACATTTAAAATAAAAAAATAATATAGTATATATATATATATATATATATATATATATATATATATATATATATATATATTATATATTTATTTATTTATTTATTTATATATAGCTATATATATTTTTTTATTTATAATTTATTTAATTACTACTTATTTTTATAATTAAATTATATTTATAAATAATATACTATACTTAAAACATTAATATATATATATATATATATATATATATATATATATATATATATATATATATATATATATATATATATATATATATATATATATTTATAATTTACTTAACTATTAAATATAAATGATCAATTCATGACCTAATGCCCAAACCATTAGCACAATAAGTCAACTTTTGACCAAAAAGTCAATCTTGGTCAAAATAGTCTATTTTTGAATTAAAAACCAATTATAGACCCAATAGTCAATCTTTGACAAAAAAGTCAACTTTGGTCAAAATGGTCAATCCTTGACCCAATGACAAACTCATTAACCAAATAGGTCAATTTTTGACCAAAAAGTCAATTTTGGTCAAAATAGTCATTTTTTGACCTAATGACCACCCTTTGACCCCATAAGTCAACTTTTGAACAAAAAGTCAACTTTGGTCAAAATGGTCAATTTTTGACACAATGACTAACCCACTGACCCAATAGATCAACTTTTTGACTAAAAAGTCATCTTCGGTCAAAATGGTCAATTCTTGACCCAATTACCAACTCATTGACCAAATATGTCAACTTTTGACCAAAAAGTCAACTTTGGTCAAAATGGTCAATTTTTAACCCAATGACCAACCCATTGACCCAATAGGTCTACTTTTGACCAAAAAGTCATCTTTGATCAAAATGGTCAATTCTTGACCCAATTACCAACTCATTGACCAAATAGGTCAACTTTTGACCAAAAGTCAACTTTGGTCAAAATAGTCAATATCTGACCCAATGACCACCCCGTTGACCCAATAGGTCAACTTTTGACCAAAAATTCAATTTGGGTCAAAATAGGTCAACTTTTGACCAAAAAGTAATCTTTAGTCAAAATAGCCAATTTCTGACCCAATGACCACCCCATTGACCCAAAGACCAACCCATTGACCCAATAGGTCGGTTTTTGACCGAAAAGTAAATTTTGGTCAAAATAGTTAATTTTTGATCTAATGACCAATTATTCACTCAATAAGTTAATCTTTGACCAAAAAGTCAACTTTGGTCAAAATATTCAATCCTTAACCCAATGACAAACCCATTGACCCAATATGTCAACTTTTGACCAAATAGTCAATTTTGGTCAAATAGTTAATTTTTGACTGAAGAGCCACCAATTGACCCAATAAGTCAACTTTTGACCAAAAAGTCAACTTAGGTCAAATTATAAGTCAACTTTTGACCAATAAGTCAACTTTTGACCAAAATAGATCAACTTTTGACCAAAAAAGTTAATTTTAGTCAAAATGGTCAACTTCTGACATAATGACCTCCCCGTTGACCCAATGACTCAACTTTTGACCAAAAATTTAATTTTGGTCAAAATAATTATTTTTTGACCTAATGAACACCCTTTGACCAAATAGGTCAACTTTTGACCAAAAAGTCAACTTAGGTGAAAATGGTCAATTTTGACCCAATGATCAACCCATTGACTAAATTGGTCAAATTTTGACCAAGAGCAATTTTTTAGGTCAAAATAGACAATTTTTGACCTAATGACCAATTATTGACCCAATAAGTAAATCTCTGACCAAAAAGTCAACTTTGGTCATAATTATCAATCCTTGACACAATGACAATCCCATTGACCCAACATGTCAACCTTTGAACAAAAAGATAACTTTGGTCAAAATGGTAAATCCTTGACCTAATAACCAACCCACCGACCCAATAGATCGTCTTTTGTCCAAAAAGTCAATTTTGATCAAAATAGTAAATTTTTTACATAATTGCCAATTATTTACCCAATAGGTCAACTTTTGAACAAAAAAGCCAATTTTGGTCAAAATTGGCAATTTTTGACCTAATGACCACCTAATTGACCCAAAAGGTCAACTTTTGACCAAAAAGTCAAATTGGGTCAAAATGGTCAATTTCTGACACAATGACCTAAATGCAACTTTGGTGAAAATGGTCAATCTTTCATCCAATGACCAACCCATTGACCCAATTTGTTAACTTTTGACTAAAAAGTCAACATTGGCCAAAATAGTTAATCCTCGACCCAATGACCAACCTATTGACCCAATAGGTCAACTTTTGACCAAAAAGTCAATTTTGCTCAAAATTGTCAATTTTTGATCTACTGACCGCCTCATTGACCTAAATAAGTCAAATTTTAACCAAAAGACAACTTTGGTCAAAATTGTCAATCCTTAACCCAATGACCAACCCATTGACCCAATATGTCAACTTTGACCAAAAAGTCAATTTTGATTAAAATAATCAATTTTTGACCTAATGACCAATTTTTTACCCAATAAACCAATCTCGATCCAAAAAGTCAACTTTGGTCAGGATGGTTAATCTTTGACCTATGCCCAACCCATTGACCCAATAGGACATCTTTTGACCAAAAAGTCAACTTTGCTCAAAATGATCAATCCTTGACCCAATGACTAACCTATTGGCCTAATAGGTCAACATTTGACCAAAAATTTAATTTCGGTCAAAATAAAAAAATTTTGAATTAATGACCAATTATTGACCCAATAAGTTAATCTCTGACCAAATAGTCAACTTTAGTCAAAATGATAAATACTTGATCCAATGACAAACCCATAGACCCAATAGGTCAACTTTTGACCAAAAAGCCAATTT
>CM040433.1:103838180-103992806 GCA_022702705.1 Papilionanthe hookeriana x Papilionanthe teres | reverse complement strand
CCCCAACATTCAAATGGCCACGACGCGATTGTCGGATGTAGCACATTTGGAGGCTGATGTAGAACAACTCCGTGCACTTGGCACTGATGACAACTTTTGGCAACTTTCATGCAGTCGGTCATCATTGAGGGCCAGTAGTACCCTAGTCTCTTAATTTTCATTTTCATCTTCGAACTCGACTGATGAGCTCCACAAAGTCCTGAGTGTACCTCTTTAACAATCTCTCAAGCCTCTGAGACACTCAGGCACCTTAACCACATTTGATTGAAAGATCTTATGTATAAGATATTGTTTATTAAAGTGTATGACAGAGTTCTTTTCTTGATCTGATGGGCTACTGACTTATCGTCTGACAGGTTTCCTGTTTGCCAATTTTCTATTAATGGCTGCCACCAATCTTCTATAGTTTCTGCCACTACTGTAATTTTCTCTTCATCTGCACAAAGTGTTTATGTCAATTGTGATAGGACCTGTTGTCCCTGCACTGTCACTTCAACTGATACTTCCTGTAGACTTGAACTCTTTTACAAGTCATGCCAAAGCATCTACAAGAACATTTTCTTTTCTGGGAATCTTGTATATCTTCACATTCGAAATCTGCTCTAGCAACTTCATTGTATACTGAAAACACTGCTTGAGCCAAGGCTTCAAAATTTTGTACTGTCCAGCGACCTGCTGTATGATCAACTGTGAATCATCGTAGATGTTGATGTCTGTTATACCTATCTGAATGGCTAACTCCAGTCCGGTTATAAGAGCTTCATATTCTAATTCCTTATTTGCACACGATTCTTTCAAATGGTAGGAGTACCTTAACATCCCTCGCTTAGGTGTTATAAATATTAGTCTGATTCCTGCCTTACCGGGCACTATCCTTTGCAATTCTTCGTCTCGTTGTGCTGATGATGCTCTGTCAAAGTATAATTCCCAACGTTGATCATTGAGGTCTTCTATGCTCATTATCTGTTCGTCTGGCAAATCGTCGTTGAGAGGCGATTCTACCGGTAAAGGGTGTGCTGCAAGGAAGTCTGTTAGGACTTCTCCCTTTACGGTACGAAGAGGAACGAAAGTTATATCAATTTGCAATAGTATCATCGATCACCTAGCAAGTCTGCTGGAAAGCGTCGGGTGGGTCATCAAATATTGCAATGGATTAAATTTCAAAATAAGGTTGACCTTATGAGAAAGCATGTAGTGCCTGAGCTTTTGAGCGGCGAAGATTAGGGCCAAACAACGCTTCTCAATAGAAGGATACTTTACCTCCGTCAGAATTAGACGACGACTTAAGTAGCAGAGAGCGTTTTCTTTACCCTCGTCATTAATTTGGGCTAACAGGGCTCTGAGGGAGTCGTCTAAGGCCGTGGTATAAAGTATCAACGGTCGACCCGAGACTGGGGCTGCTAATACAGGAGGTGTCATTAAATATTATTTGATGTCCTCAAAGGCATGTTGACATTTAGAGTCCCAAGTAAACTTGGTATCATTCATAACCAAAGCAGAAAAAGGCTAACACCTTCCTGAAAAATTAGAAATAAAGTGTCGAAGAAATGCCAACTTCCCTTGAAAGGATCGTAATTGATTGAAAGTTTTGGGAGGCGACATTTCTAAGATAGCATTAATCTTTTCTGGATCGATTTAAATTCTGCGATGCCGGACAATAAATCCTAAGAATTTCCTGGAGACGAAGCCAAAGGTGCATTTCAGGGGATTCATCTTAAGGTTAAATTGTCTTAATCGCTCTAAAACTATTCTCAAATCATATAGGTGATCTTCTTTCAATTTTCTTTTGATGACCACATCATCCACGTAGCACTCGACTTGATTGTGGATGAGATCATAAAAAATCCTCATCATTGCTCTTTGGTATGTTGCTCCTACATTCTTTAATCCGAAAGGCATCACTATGTAGCAATATACCTCAATTGGTGTTCTGAATGATGTGAGCTTTTCGTCTTCTGGTGCCATCTTTATGTGATTGTATCCCGATGATCCATCCATGAAAGAGAAGAATTCATGCGTTGAAGCAATGTCGATCATTAACTCTGGAATTGGTAGCGGGAATTCGTCCTTTGGGCACGATTTGTTCAAATTTTTGAAATTCACACAGATTCTGATCTGACCGTTCTTCTTCTGAAATGGTACCACATTGGTCAACCAAGTAAGGTATTGTTCTTCACGGACAAATTTAGCATCAATTAGCTTATTAACTTCACCTATTACTTGTTTTTTGATCTGTAGACGCATTCTTCTCGGAGCTTGTTTGACTAGAACGGCAGTGTGGTCCACTCATAGCTTGTGAACAACAACTTCTGGAGCTAATCCCAACATTTTATCATAACTCCAAGTAAAACAGTCCTTGAATTCCATCAATAGCTTAATCATATCTTCGGAGTCTTCTTTATTGAGTAAGGAGCTAACAAAGGTCGGCCTAGGCTCTTCGCTAGTACCTAAGTTGACTTCCAATAACTCGTCTATTATATATTTAATCTCTTCTTTAAATTCTGGTGGAGTGTCTTCGACTAGCAGGCCCTCGAGATCATCTAAAGCTTCCAGACAGTCTTCATGAGGCTCGCAAGTGACAACCAATAAAATTTCTGTATCATCAGTTGGCCCTACAGTGCCGAATCCGAGACTATGCTTTGAATTGGGAGGTCGACTGACATTATTCCATAACTTTTCAAAGCGGTATGATTGGTCTTTTGACCACTACTTAGGTAAAACACCATGTTGAATTAAATTTTGAACACAGGGAGAATACCACTCAAAAGGCAATTCCATTAATTCAGATGAAGCAACATCTTTAATTTTTACATCATTTTCAGGATTGGAATTAGAAGAAGCACCACGGTAAAACTTGATTGGCTTAACACCGCCACCATGTACTTATTTGATCACCATACCCTCGACCCTACTAGGGTAGATCGGGGTTAGGGTCATAGTCTGTACATAGCGGTTTATCTTGTCGTACATTGATTTGTATTCTTCATTCCTCTCATCTTCTAGTGAGATCTTGAATTTGGGCCTCTTCTGACTTATCATTGCTGCTTCTTTCTTGATTTCTTTTTCTTCTTTTTCAGAACTGTCTTCCCAATCAATATCACCAAATTCTTTTGTTCAACTATTCCACCATTTCTTCCTCGACCTCGTCCCCGGTCTCGACCTCGGATGCGAGTTCTAGAGAAACCTTCACCATCTCGCCGTAAGGGAGTGGTGAGTAATTGTTGAACTAGAATTTGGGATCTTTGTCGTCTTGAGTTTCTTTTGCTTTATTTGGTAGGGCATTTCTGGAGAAAATTGTTTTTTTCAGAGGTGCGTAGTAGGCGGCATCCTCATGGATTCCAATTTCGTGCACGAAGAACGGTTGCAAGTCACCTTTGATGCATTGTTCTTATCCTCCCTCATAATATTTTATGCACTGGTGTAGAGACGATGGTACCATCCAATTTTCATGGATCCAAGGTCGACCCAGTAGAGCGTTGAATGATGTTTCAGAATCAATTATGTAGAATTTTGTGGTTGTTCTTGCCAAGTCACTGATCCTCATAGATAGTGTTATTGATCCAAGAGCTCTATCTCCTTTATGATTGAAACCTTTTAGTAGCATTTGTCCGCTTTGAGATCGCGAGCGTCAATTTCTAAATATACTAAAGTCCAGAGGTTCATCACATTGATCGATGCTCCCGGATCAACTAACACCCTGGAGAGCGTAAACTTACTGATTGTGACTGAGATGTACAAGGGTCGGTTGTGATTGACTGTCCCAAGTAGCCAACCATTGTCCGTGAAAGTAACACCATAATGTTCTCTTAACGAGCAAACCTTGTCTAAGGAGTTACCGGCCATTTGAGATAAGCAAATTTCTGGATCAAGTAGGGCTTTGTAGAGCTTCCCTCATCTCTTTTGAAAGTATCAAAGCGTCGTAGATGCTCAGTTTGGCGGGCAGCTTTCGAAGATGGGCTAGCACGTTATACTCCACTTATTGCTAGGTTCTTCAACTTTTTCTTGAATGGGTAATTCTTCTGCTGGGGTTGGCTCTTCCTGAGCAACTAGATGCTTTCCTTTATCATTCAGACCCATTATCGGGGGTAAGACTTTTCCACTTCTTAAGTTGACATCTTTTATCTCTTTCAAATCTGGCACTGAATTAGCTGACACTTCCTCTTTCTAAATTGGAGCAGCAGATTCTTCTAGAGTCACTTCGGAATCTGAGAACTCTAGCTCAATCGTGATAGGAGATCCTTGGAATTCATAGACGAGTTCTTCATCTCTCAGGACATCGTAATCGCTTTCATTGACATCCTCCTTATTGCTACCATTGAAGTTTTGTATGATTTGAAAATTATTATTAGGATTGAAACGATATTTGGATCAGGCTGGTTATTGTTAGTTACGTAATCATTAGAAACAATCAAAACATAGCAAACACCATAACTCTTATCATTATAAGATCCCGCTAGGGCGAGCAAATAATCATACAGTCAGAGGTTCGAGGGATTTCTCTCCCAAATCAAAAACAACCATCCTAGGAAAAATAACCCCTACTCTACTCTTCGGAGCCTCGGTCTTCTCTTCCTTTGCTGTCTTCTCTTCCTTCTGGGGTGGTTCCTCAATTACAATTTATAGTGTCGGCTTGGCGGGTTTCAAGCTTTGAATTGAAGCACGCACCAAAGCGGTCTGAATGTGTTCCAATATTTTTCTTGAAGACTTCGTCCAAACAGTATTCCATCTATCATTGGTTGTGTACGGGTTTATCGAAACAATAGGATCTGCCGAGATAACATTAACAAAACCTCCTCTCTGAGGCTCCTTCATGTATTCTTTCAGGAACGTTATGTTCCCTCTCTGAAGGTTATTCTCGAGCCAGTTCTTGAAAGTGAGGCAATCTTCTATCTTATGTCTGATTATCCAGTGGTAAGGGTAGTACATCGGGTGATCTTTCTTGTCAACTTCCTCTAGCTTCTTGGGCTCTGGCAGCCGGAATCCGTCCTTCTTGATCAGACTGCGGAACATCTTTCCAACTGCTTCATCTTTGAAGGGGTACTCTTTACTTAGAAGTTCTGTAAAGCTTCACTTCTGCTGAACTGGCTGCTGGTTATAATATTGAGATGATTACTGGCCATATTGTTGTGACAGTTGATAATTCTGTTGAGGAGGCTGGTAACTTGGCGGAGGTTGTTGATAACTTTGCTGAGCTCGTTCTGTTCGTATTTGCATCGGTTGTTTGTCCTTATCTACCGCTGCGACGGGCCCAGACTTCTTCTCAAAGGCTCTAGTTGGTTTCTGCTTATCAGTCTTATCGATGAAACTGAGTTATTTTGCTTCCTCTTGTAGATTCACGGCCTTGCTGAGCAATTTCTCGCATGTCTTAATTGTAAATACCTTAAGGAGAAATGCTATCGGGCCATGAATGCTCTTTAGCATAATTCTAATGGCATGTTGTTCCTGGAGTTGCAGCTCACATTTCATGCTTAAATTCCTCCACCACAGAATGTAGTCCACCAAAGCTTCGTTTGGTTTCTGTTACTCTACCACAAGATCACCGATGGAGATGTGGTGCTGAGCTCCGGCAAATTATTTCACGAATAGGTTTTCTAATTCTGCAAATGTTTTGACTGAGCCGTTGGGCAGCTCTGCATACCAATCAAAGGCAATTCCCAAAAGGTTACTAACAAACTGGCGGAACAACAAAGCGTCGCTACCCCCCACATTACAGCAACTTGCGCGGAAGTGTGCAACATGCTATCGGGGGGTTCCAGTTCCATCAAAAGTCTTAGATAGAGGTGGTACGAAGCCTTTAGGGTATGGCACGACATCAAATTCTTTGGGTTATGGTCTACCTTTCAGAATCAATGCTCCCCCTTTAGATTGGGCTAAGGCCTCTCGCACCTGCTATTCTACCATATTCTTAATGTTCTTTTCTGGTATTAGACTTTGAGTGGAATCCTTCGTTGAATGCTCATCTCCATTGACGGATGTGACCTTCTTTCCTCCATTGGCAATGTGAATGACTTCCGGGGGTGTTTCCTTTGGGGACTGAGGCTGACTCTGAAGCGTGGCTAGGGTATCCGCCATCTCCTCCATTTTCTTCTCTATTCGGTAAATTATATCGCCTTTTTCCCGAATGCGTAGCCTCATTACCTCTGGATAATCTCCCTCTACAGCTGTTGGAGTTCCTTGTAGAGCTGATGAAGCCCGGGTTTCAACCATGTTGATTTCAGTAAAATCTTCATCCATGTACCCTGACAGGTCCTTCTCACTTTCTAATTTATCTTTTCGTTCTTTAGCCAACTGTTGGATATCTGATCTCAACTTTTCCAAAGTAACTTTAAGTGACTTTCCTCTGACGGTCCTATGACTGGTAGACTATAGTCGGTGAACTTCGTCCTTTGGAGTCGTTTCTGAAACGGCAGTACTCCCTTTAGTTCTGGATTCAGCATTGGAACTCCTCATTTCGTGCCATTCTGCCGATATTGGCTCCACGACTTTAGGTCGCTACACCATCCTTTTTGAAATTGGGTACCTAGAACTGGATGGTCCATCGACGGTAGGTTGAAAGGTGGTGTGCCTACTAAAATGCGGGCTAGATACCATGGCAGGTAACTTCTTGCTACTATTACTTAGTTTTCTTTTCTTTGGTGGAAGTTCTCTTTGAACGACAGGGGGAAACACTCTCGGTCTGAGACATGCTTTGGCAGGTATTCTTCCCATTCTTCTCAAGATCTTGGATACAGAGAAATTATCATTTCTTGCCAATTTCTCAATTATTGTTAGTAATTGAGTAAATGGCGTACTCCTTGCATTTCGTTCTCTACGACCATCATAATACGCCGGTCGAGGTAACGCAACAGCAATCCTTTGAGCACTTTCTTCCTCAGGGGCAACAGAAAGTGAGTAAAACCTATTCCTTCCTAGCAGGGGTGAAAGTTCTAGCAGTTCTTCTTCCTCTTCCAGAATCTCTTCAGGAATGACAACTTCAGCGGTCTTGATTTTCTTGATGTTGGCCACTCTTCTATTCTTATTCCTCCTTTGGGATCTAGTTAAGGGCACAAACTTCGAGCTAGATCCTATTTCAAACACAGACGGTATTGCAGTAATGGTCGTACCCTCCATGGTAGCAAGCTCATCACTTATCTAGACTTCCTTCCCTTTCTATTTAGCGGGAGTGGGGGTAGGTGCAGTGATGACTAGACCAGCGGGGGTAGCAACAACAGTCCTGGGGGCAGTCTTATTAGCTTTAACAGCTAATCTCTTACGGGCAGTAGTGTCTCCTTCAGTTGGGATACTCTTTAAGGGAGGAAACTCTTGAGCTGACTTCAGATTGAATTCAATTATAAGCTCCACAGATTCTGGTATCTTAGACTTCAGTACAGCAACGGTAACATTTCCAAAATTAATGTCCGTTTGATCAAACCCTTGTCCAAAACAGATGACTGCGTCATTGTGCAGTTCATTCTTGTTGATTGCTAAGTCCATTTCAGCAGTGAAGGAAAAGATCAACTTTGGTGCAAACATCTATAGAAAAGATTCGGAGTGTTAGCGTTATCCTACACTTCCCTTTTCATTGCAACGATCTTTAAGACAAAACAAAGGATATTCAAGGCAAAGTCCGAACAATTCTTTATTAATTTTATTTTGATTTTGTTTGTTTTGTAAAACTTTTCAAATTGTGTTAAGTCTTATTTTGCTTGTAGTTAATAGATGAATTCAGGGAATAGAAAATTGATAAAGATTTGGTTAAGAGTAGAATCAATCATAATAAGAGAGAGAAAGCTACCGGACCCTTACTTTGAATTCAGGAAAGGTAAACCTCGTAGGAATCTCAATTCGGCAGATCGCTCCTAAACTAACACCTATTGGGGTCTCACCTCGCCTCGGGAGGTGAAAAAAAGATTCCGGTACCTCTCTACTTAAGGGTGTTTAAGTAGTGGCTCTAGAATCAAAAGGAGTTGACTATACTCGCTTAAGATAGAAATGAATGAGGTACGCCAATGGAAAGAATGGTAGTTTGGTCCACTAGGGGCATGGATTTACTACTGATTTATGAAAGCAAAACCATCTGATCTAAATGGGGAGAGGAACTTCTCCCAAGCAGAATCGCCAGAAAATTGTCGGCGCGTTTTTTTTAATTATTTAGATTTAATTTAAGTATATAAATAATTTTAAATAGTTTGGAAAATAATGTTTAATTTTGAAAATACGAGACCGAACCAATCTCATATCTTTAATAGTTTAAATAAACGAACCATACACCGCAAGCCATGCATATATTCCGAAGAATATACACATTACTTAATAGTGAGGTTCGACAAATAAAATAATAAATTTATGACATCCATTCTGGTCTGCGAACTAATTTTATAAGCCGACAAGTTCTCCTATTTAATGTGTGAGATTAAATAGGGTTTATATTATCTGGGTTCTAAAGTTCCCTATAGCGGCAAGCCCCTATAGTTAATTACATCTTAAGTGATATGAATCACTTAAGAAAACTCTCGATAAAGATCAGTGGTTTCGCTTTCAAGAATTGCAAAGTTTAAAGTTTTTAAGATTGGACATTGGAAATTGAAAAGGGAATGGATCAAATTATGAACGATTTAGTTTAGGAGTCCAAAAGAACGAAAAGGTAGGGGATGTCACAGATTCGAGGGGAACCTCGGTGACTTCCCAACTATCCTATTTGTTTGGCTTCAATTTGAGAGAATTATTAATGGTTATAATCTTGCTTATTTTAATTAATTAGGACTTACACTTGTATGATATAACCATACAAGTAGTCCAGAAGTTATGAGGGTTTATGTCGTTACGAACGACTACCTCGGAATCCTAAGATGAGTTAGGGCTTAAATTGCATAACAAGATTTTGCAACTGCCTAAAGGATGAAGTGAGGATTTATGTTGCGCTAGGCAAACTACCTCGAAATCCTATGGCTTGGTTGTTTATTTCTAAGGAAAGTTAAGCTGACGAAGATCTGTTTTGTTGTTAAAGATAACCGTGCTGCCCACCACACTTGCTCCGAGCTCCTCGTTGTTGCAGAAGGTTTATTTTAAGAAGTGACAATCAGGAGATGAAAGAAGTGTCAGGGTTCAGAGGTCAAGTTTTCTAGTGTGTCAAATTCAATGTCTTAAGTTTTATAAGGGGAAATATTAAAATTGATTAAGCGGAACCGGTTAAGATCCCACGGTTCCATCATCCCGACACCAGTATTTTCATCGGATTCACTTAGTCCAAATGAATTTGCTAAACTCAACTGAATGAGTTCCACACTTTCATTTAGACAGCGGGAAATCTCGTTAGAAACAAGTAGGTTACCTCCTCCGACGGATTCCCGATCATCTAATGAGACGTTTTAATTTAGTTATGATTGCAGTTTTATTTGGTTGGTGATTAAATTCTGAATTGTTTAAACATGCTAGGTTCAATCGTTTTCATAGGTTTATAAATTACAGGAAAGTAAAGCATTTAATAAATTGCAGAATATAAATTGCAATAAACTTAAATGTGTACCTGAAGGGTCTTCCCGTCATTTCCAACTACACTTAAAACACATGTTAGGGCATTTAAATATTTGAAAGAAATACCTAAATAAAGCTAAGGGAAGGTTCTGGTTGTCTGCCAAATCCTAATCCTATCACTAGTGCATTCCTAAGGTGTGTTGGGGATGATTTTCTTCATCAAAGAACAATGAAGTTCAATTGTTCTTCTAAAACATCCCATTGATTGATAAAGTGCTTAGGACGGGTCATGAACATCTTTCCAATGCTTCTGAGATCATTTTGAGTCCAAATGAATTTCATTATGTGGATGAATTGATCGTTCGGGATTTAGTTAAATTTTGATTCTCGCTCAGTGAACTTGGATGTTTGATTATCCTATGAGTAAGGTGACATTTCATTTGACGCTTCGTTTAAGAGTTATAAAGATGAGAGCCTTTAGGGGCAAGTTAGTCCATTAAAGAACTTAACCATTTTTAATTGAAGTTGAATTAATGATTTAAAATAATTTAATTTAGATATAAGTTTTAGTTGATTTTTAAATATTTTAAATTATTTTAAATTGGAAAAAGTGTTTAAATTATTTTAGTTCAATTAAATTAATTTTAATGTTTTAAATTGTTTTAATTTAATTATAGTGCTTCAGATTAATATTTTAAATTTTTTTAATTTAATTATGATGTTTTAATTATAAATTACTTCAGATTAATCTTAATGTTTTAAATTTGTTGTAATTTAATTTTAAATTATTTCAAATTAATTTTAATATTTTTAAATTGTTTCAATTTAATTATGAGATTTCAAAATTATCCTTTTTAATTATTAATGTCAATCATCATTTTATGGTTTCATTAGTAAAAGTTAGGTGGTATTTGATCAATTTATTAGTTAGGGATTAATTTAGAGAATTAGAGTCTTCCTATATCAGACCCCCTAACTTTAACAACTTATGCTTTAATTAACTTCCAAAGTTTAATGATTTAATTAATTAAAATTTCTTCTTTAATATTAAAGGTGATTAATGCGTTTCTATCCCTTAATTCCCTATGTTTCAATCATCCAAGGTGAAGATTAAGATCAAATATTTACCCTTCCCCTTTGGTTAAGTCTAAATATTAGTTAAGGCTAAGGTTCCTTAATTACCCTTATGCCCTCTTAAGCTTGTTCATCTCATAATTCACTAAATTAAGCCCAAAGGAATTTAAAATTTTTATGTCACCTTACTAATATGTTAATCAATACATTAGAGGAGAAAATGTGATTCTTCTATTTTTAATTTGATTTATATAACTATTTTAATGGAAAATAGGGATTTTCAATAAAAATTCAACAACATGACCAAGGTAAAACTTCTCTCCCTAGGAAAATTATGGGAGGTTCTTACTGACTAGAGGACCATTTGGACCAATTTTAGTGATTTTTTGAATTTTAATTTATTTATTAAAATTATTTTAAATTTTGGAGTATTAATTAATTATAAAATAAAATTGAAGGGAAAATTAGGTTTTATATTTTTCTTAAATCTCTCTAAGGTCAGCAAACCTAGAGAAACAAACTTTGTATTTTTTTATTTTTATTTGAATTACTAGAATTATTTTAGGGAAAGACTTGAAAAATCCATTTTTAAATGTTAAAAATTACCTTAAGCCTTTAAAATTTAATATCTTTATTTAGAGGCTTAGGAAAAATGTTTTGTTGGTTCCCAAGTGATTAAGAGGCTAAATATTACATTTTGGTGAGTTTTAATACTTTTATATTTTTATGATTTTTTAATTATTAAATATTTAAAAATTAATTAAAAATGAAATTTTTGTGAAAAATCCAATTTTATTTTTCCTAGACTCCTCTAATCTCAGAGAACTCCCAAAATTAATTTGGTGAATTTTTTAGTTATATTTTAGGTTTTATGAATTTTTTAATTTCAAATATGGCCATGTTACTTAAGTATTTCATTTAGTGGGTTAGATTAATTCCAATTACTTTGAAATTTTTATGTGAGCTTCCCTAAAGCACAGTGGAGAATTGATTTCATGTCATTTTGATGTATGGTTATTCCAAATTAATTTAGATTCAATTTTGAGTGTTTGGTCAAATTAGGGTTATTGTTAATGAATTAAAACTAACCATAATTTTCCTAAAGTCCTCTGGTCCTAAGAGACTTCCCCTAATTTTTCTAGATTTTTATAAACAATATGCTAATTTTCTTGATTAATTTTCAAGAAAATAGCTCTAAACTTGGAAAATAGATAACTCCCTCTTGAAATAGCCTCTGACATTGAACAAACTAGAGAATGTTCCAAGATCAGAGGCTACAAAAGCCCTATAGTCTTATGCCATGGTGAATTATGTATGCTAATGAAGAATTAAAACACTCAAGACAGTAAATAAATAATTAAAAATCAAATACATAACAAAATATTTTGATTTTAATTCCACATTGTTCTCCTCTGTTCACTGAGTAAGAGGGTATTTTTAATATATTTTTATGATTTTTCTATGCAAAGATATACATTTTTAAAGTTCAGGCTATTTAATTAAATCAAAATAAGCTTAATTTCCTATTTATCCAGCGCGGTGCCACCTCATCCTAGACGGCTCCGAAGTCACACGCGGCATGCCCCCATTCGACGCCGCCATCCGAGTCAACGCCCTCATTTCTTTCTGCGGTTTTGTCCGACTTGATCTCCACCGTCCATCCGATATACGCTAGATCGGACGGCTCCCCATCATCTTCTCCAGGCGTCCTAACCTATGAACTGTTCACATCCTAGACCTAATATCTCGCTCGATACTCAACCAAATCAAGCGTTGTTGGTCTCTATCGACACGTCTAGACTAGACGAACACATCAATATGTTTATTATGAACTGAAATTAAGTAAAACAAAATGGAGAATTCATGGAAGCTCGGGTTTAGTTGAACTTTCAGTACCTTAGTCCAAGAGGGGAGGCCTTGATTGGATGTGCTCGGTGACCCGACCCGCAATAATGCAGTAATTTTTGCTTTCAAAAGATGAGAAAAAAGTTGACCCAATTTATAAATAGCGGCTAGTGTATAAAATTAAAATGTTGTAAAATTTTAGAAAATATTTCACACACTAGGGGTACTACGCAAGTATACGTATCGTTTCAAGTAATATAGGGGTTTTTTTTATAACCACAGTATCGATCCCACAGAGAAGTGAAGTAAGCAATCCTTTAGAGCTAATTCCGATACTATTTACTATAAGGCCTAAATTTGGAATGTTGATTAAAATGGGTTTTCTAATAACTAATACTAAATAAAGTTCTTAAATAAAAAGATAACTTATCTGGATAAATTAGTTTGGAGAATTTTGAGATATTAAAAACTACATTTCTCTGACAATTACATAGATAATGTGTAGGAAAGAAATGCTTAGAATTATATGTCGTAGTGCCAAATAGAAGCATTCATATTCTTTACCTTCGCTCGATAGTATAAAGAACATTGGCTAATCTATAGATCGGTTCGGGATGTATTATTAGTAGAATGGGTTAATCTGAGCTCACACTTTAGATGTCCAAGGGTGCCTATGGTCGGCCCTACTAGTGAATCGTTCCCTTTCTATAAACCAAATTATTAGAATTTAGTCTGTCACTCTAAAAACTAATCAATTCTGCGCCCAATAAAAAATATCTCCCTATTTATTTGCACTTCACAATGAATAACCCGCTCAAGCCTATCAATTACCCAAAGATCCATGTGATATTTACTAGTTAAGAACTCATCTTCGGTTAGGTCTCAGAATTCTTCAACAGATTTTAACAATACAAGTGATCAATTTGTAAAGTAAATAATGATCCGGTATGAATATCATCACCATAATTTAATAAGAGAATATCTAAGCAAATATTAATTCCTAAACATGCATCTATTTCATTACAAAACAAAAGTAAATGAAAATAATGGCATAAGAAGTAAAAGAATTGATAGAATTATGAAATAAATATAATTCTATCCTAAAAATGATTTTCCTACACATGCCACTATTTCATATTAAAAGAAAGAGTAAAGAAAACCACTTACGAAGCACGAATAATTCACAACAGAAAACTCGGGTTAAAAAAAAAAAAATTCACTAGAAAGTGTTTACAACAATTACAAGAGAATGAAGAACACAATACTTAGCTTTTTCCCTCTGAAGGAAAGAAGAAAATCTCTCCACCAAAGTCTCTCACCAATCTATGCGCCGCTCGTACATCCCTTACATAAATATCTCAAAATCCCTCACCAATCTCTCCATGAGATGTAGAAATCTACATCTTCATGACTCTAAAATGACTCTAAAATGACTATGGGGGAAGAAAGATAGAGAGAGAGAGAGAGAGAGAGAGACCGCCCCCTTTGCTGTAGAATTGGTCCCTATTTATAGAGCTTTGAAAATGACCAAGGGTTGCTTCAGACACCTCTTCAAAATTCGGTCCAGATTCAATGAATCTTCTAGTAACAAATTCTGGCGCCTAGGCACCAAGTTCTAGCGCCTAGGCGCCAAATCATTTATGTGAAGGGTAGCACCCCTTCACTTAAAAGACCCACCTCTTCATTTAAAAACCGCTCCAATGTGTCTAGATTCATTTTATTACTTGCTGACATGTAGGATTTCGTCCAGAGGCTTCTAGAATGCTTTGGAACCACCCAAAATTGTCTAATAACCGTCCATAACCGCCCCTAGGCGGGTTCTGGCGCGTAGGCCTTGATTTTGGCTCCTAAGCAACGTTTTCTCATCGTCACTGGCGCCTAGGCGCCCCTTTGTGTGCAGCGCCACAGTTTTGCTCCATTTAGCTCCATTTCAACTCCGTTTTGCCCCATTTCAGTTGCGTTGCGTTCCTAACATCTTCACCTACAAGATAGACATAAAAACAATCTTTCTCAAAAGTATAATTTCATTCAAAAATGTGTGAGAAATATAAAAGTTATTAAGCATAGAAAGACATATTGATATGTGCCAAGTCAGAATTTTCTTCCTTGCTTAATTTGGCTTAAAATTGCATAGTTTTTGCTTCATTTTCTCTAAAATCATATTTTTATACTTGAAGACAAAAATATGCAAAATACATTCCTTTAAAGTGTAATATCATTAAAAATGGGCATAAAATGAGCTTGAAATTTACACTGAAAATAGATAATTTTTAAGTGGATCAAATTTCCCAAAACTTAAACGTTACTTGTCCTCAAGTAACACTATAATCATGTAAAACCACAAAAGCAATTCATGTGTATGAGTTTTTTAGGAGTTTCTAAAATTTTGTTCTAGAAATTTAGTAGTCCAATTTAGAAAAAATTTTAGTAAATGAGACCAATTTGAAGTTTAGAATCTCTTAGATCAAGGAGTATGAAAATATATGTTGCTATCTAATTCAGAAATACTTATAGATTTTTCAAAATATAGGGGTTAGACATTTTTATTTTCTTTACTTAAAAATATTTATTAAAAATAATCATACTAACTATATTATATTTTTAAGCTTAAGATTTTCTCAAATCTTATACTTTAAAAAGCTCAGGTGTGGAACCAATTTTTGATTAGGCCCTTTAATCCTTAAGCTTCTCCTTCCTTTTTCACATACTATACTTTTATTTTCTTTTCTTTTCTTTTTCTTTTTCTTTTTCTTTTCTTATTTTTTCTTTTCTCAGGCAAGGATTACTATATCTGGATAGGCATTTAATAATTTTGAATTTCACCCTTCCTTTCCTAAAGCATAAGGTAAATATATATTTTTTACTTAGAAATATAATAACAGTTTTGAAAATTATTTTTCAATAAGGGAAATTTAAATATTGAAAACAAAAGTCTAATCCTTCTATTTTTCTAAAAATACAACTTTTCTTACTAAAGAGGTTACACAATATTTATCATTTCTTCACTAAGAAAAATTTAACTTTAAATTTTTCATCACTACTATAAATTTTAACTAAATTTTCTTACTCATTTCTATATTCAAAATTTTATTTCCCTAATATAACTTCATACACAAAATTATTTTTCAATAAAAAATCAAATTTATTTATAGCATTTTGAGGACAAATAAAATTTAAGTTTTTGAAAATTGTTTTTCATTCTCCCCAAACTTGAATTTTAAAATATTTTGCAATTAATTCCATAAAATGTAGTAGGAAAAAAAATAAAAGTTAAATCTACTAACTACTGCAACATCCTATCAAATTTATGTACATGCATAATCATGATAGAATGACTGCACGGAAAGTAAATTTAGCATAAAACATGCTTGTTATAATATTAAGCTTAAAGGAAGTATATTAACTTTAAAATATATTTTTCTTCCTACCCCCAAACTTGAACTTGAACATGTATATCATTCAACACAAAAAATATAAGCAGGAAGAAAAATAGTTCAGAAGTTCTATCTACCACAAATGTTTGTCAAAAACATCTACAAATATTTATCAGGACATAACAATTTGCAATAGAAAGTAAATCTAAACTAAACATGCTAGAATAAAATTAAATTAAAGAAAGATCAAATAAGCAGGACATCTATTAACATAGGAATATATATTTAAGTGTTATTCTAATCTCTAAATTGTTGTAACACAAACACAAACACAAACACACAAACTAAAATACCTGGACTCGTAGATTCATAAACAAATATCAATTGAGGTTAATTTGATCTCCTTTCTACTCACATTTTCCCTCATTACTTTCAATTTCTAACGGAAGAAACTACACTAATAACGATAATCTGATAAATAAAAAATAGTGCAGTTCATTCATATGTTGTTCATTAAGCAATTTCATAACCTTGCGAGTGAAAACAAAGTCGGATAAAGGAAGTAATAGAGTTGACATGGAGTGGTCCAAGTCCAAACTCTACATGCTTCAAGGTAATGCTCAGCTTCGGTTGAGAACTGAGTTATAACAGACTCGTCAACCTGCTACTACCAGAACTCATATACAAATTTAGTCAAGACCAAGTCATAACCTCACAACATTAATCTAATCCGCACTAAAGAAAACACAAAACAACACATAAACATACTAGCAAAGATAACCATGAGTTACCTCCCATGAAGCACTAGGTTTAACGTCATCAGCCTGACAAATGTTTCCTCCTGGATCAAAATTCCATTTTAATAATCCTTGATCAATCACCCATTCTTTTTCAGACCCAGGAATTCCAACAAAATTCTAAAATTTAAATTTTTCAGTCAGCTTTTCCATCTCAGATTGATTTATATCATTGTTCCTCAAGTTTCTTTCTAGATCCAATATCCTTCAATTGATTTTCTGAAATTGCGTGTTAATATCATCCTGAAATTTATAAGAAATGGATCTCTATAAGATAGTTCAAAATCTCACAAATTTTGGTTCAGATTCTCGTTAGATAATTCAGATTCTGGATCAAACTCTTCTAGATTGCTCTTCTGATTCAAGTTATCTTCTAATTATTCCCCTTTAAAGTTCTTTTCAAACATATCCTCAAATTCTCTTCTAAGTCTTAGTTTGAAATCTTTATCTTGTTCATCATTCATTTCCTTAAGGTTTATCTCAGAGTCACTAGGGAAAATCTCTGGGGGGTAACTGTTGATTACATTAATATTCTACCCCAGTTGGTTTTCTATATTCCTTATTGCGACCTCTTGACTTTCCAATTGGCTTGCCATTTGATTAACAACATTTTCTAAAAATAATTCCTTCTCCTCATCTAGTAGGTTGGAGTTAAATCTATAAGAAAAAGAAAGTTCATCATTTAAGTCATCCCGATTCTTCCAATCACATATCTGAATAAATTTATCATCTTCCCAAAATTGGCATTCGCCTCCAAAATTAGTGTGCTAGTTAAAATTTGAATAATTTTTCCAACCTGGGTTGTAATAATCAAAATAAGGATAGTGCATCTCATGGTCAGTTTCCATCTATTTATAATCCAAATTTGAATATTCATTATATTGTTGATCCGCCATTTTTACATGAAATTCATGGAGTCTTTTCTAATTCAACATCCTCCTAAAAGTTCTCTCTCAATCTGACGCGTACAAATTTAAAGATTTAACTAAAAGGATAGATACCAAAAATATTTTTGGTATTTTTAATTTTAACACACAATAATTAAACACACGATATAATAATAATAATAATAATAATAATAATAATAATAATAATAATAATAATATAAATTCCAAAACTAAGTCTTACAGGTTTAACTAAAATTCTCCTAAAAGTTCATACCATTGCTTCCTCGGCAACGGCGCCAAAAACTTGAGCCGACCTGCAATAACACAGTAATTTTTGCTTTCAAAAGATGGCAAAAAACTTGACCCAATTTATAAATAGCGTCTAGTGTATAAAATTAAAATGTTGTAAAATTTTAGAAAATATTTTACACACTAGGGGTACTACGCAAGTATATATATCGTTTCAAGTAATATATGGTTTTCTTTTAAAACCCCAGTATCGATCTCACAGAGAAGCGAGGTAAGCAATCCTTTAGGCTAATTCCAGTCTATTTCTATAAGGACTAAATTTGGAATCTTGATTAAAATGTGTATAACTAATCCTAAATAAAGTTCTTAAATAAAAAGATAACTTATCTGGATAAATTTGTTTGGAGAATTTTGAGATATTAAAAGCTACCTTTTCTCTGGCAATTAAATAGATAATGTGTAGGAAAGAAATGATTAGAATTTTATGTAGTAGTGCCAAATAGAATCATTCTTATTCTTTACATTCGCTCGATAGTATAAAGAACATTGGCTAATCTATAGATCGGTTCAGGATGTATTATTAGTAGAATGGGTTAATCTAGGCTCAAACTTCTAGATGTCAAAGGGTGCCTATGGTCGGCCCTACTAGTGACCCGTTCCCTTTTTATAAACTAAATTATTAGAATTTAGTCTGTCACTCTAAAAACTAATCAATTTTGTGCCCAATAAATAATATCTCCCCATTTATTTGCACTTCACCATGAATAACCCGCTCAAGGCCTTCGATTACCCAAAGATCCATGTGATATCTACTAGTTAAGAACTTATCTCCGGTTAGGTCTCAGAGTTCTTCAACAGATTTTAACAATAAAAGTGAGCAATTTGTAAAGTAAATGAAGATCCGGTATGAATATCATCACCATAATTTAATAAGAGAATATCTAAGGAAATCTTAATTCCTAAACATGCATCTATTTCATTACAAAACAAAATTAAATGAAAATAATGGCATAAGAAGTAAAATAATTGATAGAATTATGAAATAAAGATAATTCTATGATAAAAATGATTTTCCTACACATGCCACTATTTCATATTAAAAGAAAGTGTAAAGAAAATCACTTATGAAGCACGAATAATTCACAACAGAAAACTCAGTTTAAAACAAAGAAAATCCACTAGAAAGTGTTTATAACAATTACAAGAGAATGAAGAACACAATACTTAGCTTTTTCCCTCTGAAGGAAAGAAGAAAATCTCTCCACCAAAGTCTCTCATCGATCCATTCGCCGCTCGTACATCCCTTTCATAAATATCTCAAAATCCCTCACTAATCTCTCCATGAGATGTAGAAATCTACATCTTCATGACTCTAAAATGACTCTAAAATGACTAAGGGGAAGAATGAGAGAGAGAGAGAGAGAGAGAGAGAGAGAGAGACCACCCCCTTTGCTGTAGAAGTGGTCCCTATTTACAGAGCTTCGAAAATGACCAAGGGTTGCTTCATACACCTCTTCAAAATTCGGTCCGGATTCAACGAATCTTCTAGAAACAAATTCTGGCTCCTAGGCGCCATATCATTTATGTACGCACCTCTTCATTTAAAAACTGCTCCAATGTGTCTAGATTCATTTTATTACTTGCTGACATGTAGGATTTCATCCCAAGGGTTCTAGAATGCTTTGGAACCACCCAAAACCGTCCAATAACCATCCATAACCGCCCCTAGGCGGGTTCTGGCGCCTAGGCCTTGATTCTGGCGCCTAGGCGACGTTTTCTCTTCGTCACTGGCGCCTAGGCGCCGAGTTTGGTGCCTAGGCATCCCTTTGTGTGCAGCTCCACTGTTTTGCTCCATTTAGCTCCGTTTCAACTTCGTTTCACCCCATTTCAGTTGCGTTGCGTTCCTAACATCTTCACCTACAAGATAGACATAAAAATAACCTTTCTCAAAAGTATAATTTCATTTAAAAACATGTAAGAAATATAAAAGATATTAAGCATAGAAAGACATATTGATATGTGCCAAGTCAGAATTTTCTTCCTTGCTCAATTTGGCTCAAAATTACATAGTTTTTGCTTCATTTTCTCTAAAATCATATTTTTGTAATTGAAGACAAAAATATGCAAATTACCTTCCTTTAAAGTGTAATATCTTTAAAAATGTGCATAAAATGAGCTTGAAATTTACACTGAAAAATAGATAATTTTTAAGTGGATCACTCGGCATATTTGTTGGAGTCCAAGGAGCCTACAGATTGAGCCTCTGGTAGTGGTGAGTTGCCTAGAACCACGTTCGATCAAGACCGATTTGGAGGTTTGGTCGATAACACAAATGGGTGGCCTGGTGATGGGGCTTTCAATGGGGAACTCCTTCTCTTGGTGTGGGTGAAGTTAATTTGGTTTTGGTGGAGGTTTGAGGAGTGTCCTGTTTCAGGCTCAAATTTGGGCTGAGAAATTGAGCTCGGGCAAGGGGTATGAGGGCTGGAGGATGGTGGGGATCTTCTTCTCTTGGCTGCAATTAGGTTTGGGAGTGATTTGGGGGAGTTTTATGAAGAAAATTTCTGCACCAGAAAATTGGTCGTGGAGGAGCCAATTTATAGAGCTCGTCGGAGAGGGGAGCTCGGGGCCAGGCTATGAGTGCTCTGTGCCGCTTAGGGTGAGGGCTGAGCAGGGCAGCTAGGCAATGAGGGGACTGCTCACTGTCATGGCTCAATTTTGAGTTCAAAGGTCATGGGGGGTGTTCGGGTATGCCTATTCCCGTGGCTCTATCAGCTGGCAAGGACGGGGCAGGTGGTTGGCAGGCTGAGGAGGAGTGAGGGGGAGCCCAGAGCATTTAATTTGGGTAGGGAGGTTGCTTATGGAAGGGCTAATGAAGGGACTTAAGCTTAGCCGAAAAGGCTAAGTCCATTGGTCCAAAGTGGTGGACCTTTGGCCCATGGCTTAAGGAGCTTGGGTTGGGTCAGGTCAAACCAGTCTTAGGAGGTCTAAGGTTAGCTGCCATGAAGTGGGTTATGTTAATTTTGGCTTGGTTTGATTCAATTTGAGTCATATGCCCAATTAGTTTACCTTAGGTTTAAGTTGGGCTAGCTTGAGTTTAGGTGGTGGTTGAGCTCAATTTATTGGTCAATTTGGTGCATATGATTGTCATAAAGAGTTTGGGAGTGATTTGAATTAATTTGGAGGGTTAATTGAGTGTGATTAAGGCATAAGGCCAATTTTGGGCAAATTGGGCTAATTTGGGTTAGAGTTGGGCTAAAGTTGGGTTGGGTGCAAAATGAATGTTGTAAAATGTTTATGGGAATGTAAAAAAGAGTTTTCAACATTAGTTGGGTGCCAATTTAAGGATTTGGGCATATTTGGGTTCATGGGTAATTTAGGGCAAATTTTGGTATTTTTGGTTTGAATAGGACTTGGGTGAAATTTGAGTTCAAATTGGGGCAAATTAATATTGCATTTTGTTTGTGGGGATGTTAGAAAGAGTTTAGGATTGAAATTTGGGGGAATTGGTTAACATTGGGTCAATTTAGGGATTTTGGATCATTTAGGTAAAATTGGGGATTTTTTATTTCAAGTGGAATTGAATTCAAATATGGGTCAAATTGGGCATGGGTTTGGTTTAGATTGGTATTGGAGATGTTGAATTGAAGTTTGGAATAGAAATTAGGCAAGATTGGGCTCAATTGGGTAGGCATTGGGTTTAATTTGGGCACTTTTGGGTTAAATGGGTCAAATTGGGGTTTTTTGTTAAATTGGGTTAAATTGATAAAATTGGGGTATGTGGTATTTAAAGACAATGATACTAGGAACATTTGGGAGATCTTAGAATTTTTTCGAAATTTTTGGAATTTTTGAAATTTTGAGCCAAGAGGGGCATTTTGGTCATTTTGGTGGAAATTTTGAGAAATTTGGTAAATTTGAGATTAATTGGTCAATTTTGGTTATGGAGAACAATTTTGAATGGTGTTAGGAGGAATTTGGGTAATTTGGGGAATTTTTGGTGATTTTGTGGTTATAGGGGCAACCTGGGTAATTTTGGGTAAATATAGGGGCCCGGGGTCAGAAATTGAATTTTTGGAAAAATGAAGGTAGCTTTAAAGGGAGAAGAATTGGACCATTTTGGTGGATTCAAGATTGAGTAGAAGTGGTTTGGGATGGAATTAGGGTTCTGGAGCATGAGCCATGAACCTTAGTCATGCCTAACCACTTTGGGACCAAGCTTAGCCAAATGGTAACCACTTTATGATCCTTCACATATTGATCCTAGCCATGTTAATCAAAGACTACTGGCTTTGGTTCAATCATGTGAGTTCCTTAAAGGGTTGAATGGACAGAGGTTAAGGTTTGGGTCAAATGGCTCAGGGGTGTGTGTGTGTGCAAGAGAAGCCCAAGTCACTCAAGGTTACCTTAAGTCCAAACATTTCTATTGGAACTCACTATTGGGTCTTCACATGGTGGTTTTAACCTTCCAAGGTGATTTAGAGGTTTGTAACCATCCATGTGGGGTCCCAAGAGGAGTTAAGAAGTGGCTGAAAATTTCTAAATGGTGGGTTCCAACTCTAGTCTTCTAGGATAGTCCAGGAGAAGTCCTATGGCTAGATCCTAAGCACTAAGTAAGAAGATTAAACCTCACCCAAAAATGAGGTCAACATTTTGTTGGAATTAACTTAATTACCAAAAAACTGGGCACTGGCAGCTAAGCGCCAAACCAACGGCGCATAACCGCCAGATTTCACGGCTAAGCACCGTATGCCCGTGCATAGGTGCCGGTTCGCAAAAATCAATTTTCTGCAGTTAAAAACCTGAAATTTGCCATTTTTAACACCCCCATCACCTTCAACCTCTCGGTTTCACGAAATAGAAGTTTAGGGCATCACTAATTTGGATTATTTTAGAGCCGATTTCATCGAAATTTGTTGGATTTGAATTCCTTAAGGTATGATCACTACTCCTAAGTAAATAGTTTTTGATTTTCGCCATTTATTTTGAGTACATTATTAAAAAATCTGAAAATCACTATTCATGGTGAAAATTTTGAGGAAAAGCATGAGAAATTTCTTGGATTTAGTGGAGTTTGCTTTGGAATTTGAGTTAATAAGTTTAGTTTAAATTTGGAATTTATGGTGAATTTTTAGAGATGGCTCTAAAGTCGAAACGCTCGAAAGAGAAAGCAAGATTTGTTTTTGACAAATTTGTTAGTTCTCGAGTAGAGAATCATTATGTTGCACTCACATCGCAGAAATTGATTCCAGAACGAGTTTTTAGCAAGCCAGGAGGATATATTGAGGAGATGATTGCTAGAAGGAATTAGGAAAGATACTGTTGCATCTCCGTTGTTGCAGTTGTTTATGTGGTGAGAGAGTTCTATGCTAACTTGCCAGCACCTGAGGAAAATTTGGTAAGGTTAGGAGGCAACAAGTAGATTTTTCACCTGCAGTATACTTTTTACCGATTACCTCCTGTGATGTTTTGTTTTTATGTGAATTATCATCCTTCTGAGGGAGAGTTAAATGATATTATGGCCTTTCTTACTGATGGAAGAGGTTTATGGAAGATTACAAATGAAAGAAGAGTGAATTTTCAAGCCTCTAAGTTGAATGCCACTTCAAAGGCATGGCATTACTTCATCTCATCTAAGCTTCTACCTTCAAGTAATGTCAGTGAAGTTACAAGGGAGAGAGTTGTTCTGAACCATTGTATTCAGCAGGGAAAGTCTTTAGATATTGGAGCTATTATTTTTTATTATATTATGAACTGTGTCAGAGCTGCTACTACAGCATGTACGTGATTTCCTTCACTGATTCACTCAATTTGTGAGCAGTTTGGTGTTAAGTCTGAAACATGAGAAGAGGTTCTTCAGCCACTTAGACCTATTACCAGTGTAAACGTGAATACTTACACCGTACATTCGGTATTTTCTTTGGAAAGGAGGATCCGTTAGAGCTTCCGGTTGCTTCGCTTCTACTTGCTTCTACTTCTCGTGCTTTTACTCGCATATGCATCATCCTCCAGAGATTCACAAACTGGATTATTACATAAGATTTTGAAGAAGGTGAGTCTTACCAGAGAGCATATTAGAGATATAGATGGAAAGGTAGAGAATATTGAGAGGTATATTCAGAAACATGATGATTATAAGGAGAACTATCATTAGCACATGGATAGACTGATTAGAGGAGATCATAGTACTGAGTTGCCTCCTCATCCTTATTTTATACCCTATGTGTTATCCAGAGATTGGAATGAGAGAGATGATGATGATGAGGATGATGAGTAAGATTTGATTTTTTTGTGTTGTTGACTTTGTTATGTTTATATTTGTGTTGTATGATGTATGGATTTTTATTTGTTGTTGTGTTTTGATATGAACTCTGATGTTGTGTAGATTATAGTTGGACTATTTCTATTATGCACATTCAGATGTTTGTGTATTAAATTGATTTTTTATGTTGTAATATGTGATGTGTTTGTGGTAGTAAATGTTTGTATGTGTTTCTAGTGTTTGAGTTTTTAGTAGTGTCTAATTTAATTCCTATAAATATTAAAAAAAATTAGTACACTATTAGAAACCACTATTTATATAAAATGTTTAAACTTTTAAAAATTTGCTACCATGTATTTTCTAGTATGTTGTGATTTATGTTATGTTAAGTTGGTGTGTATTTTCTTTGAAAACCTCCACTATTGTAGAAGTCCTTTGAAATTTTGAAATCTCTATTTTACGAAAAACTGAAAAACTGGATTTGATCAACTGTTTACTTATATTTTTAAACTGTTATACTTGCATATTTAGAATATTAAGATTCCTGCAAGCATGTTATTCTAGTTTTTTTTAATTCTTACCCTTGTATTAATTTTATGCTTAAATGTTTTATCCTAATTAAAAGTTAAAGTTTGGGGGGGGGGAATTTAAAAACAAATTTTTAAAAATTAAAATTTTATTTGTTCTTAAAAATACTTAATAAAATTTAATTTTTGATTGAAAATAATTCTGTATATGAGGTTATATTAGGGAAGCAAAATTTTGAATATAGAAATGAGTAAGAGAATTTAGTTAAAATTTATAGTAATGATGAAAATTTTAAAGTTAAAATTTTCTTAGTAAAGAAATGTTAAATATAGTTAAACTATATTTAGTAAGAAGTGTTGTATTTTTAGATAAATAGAAGATTTGACTTTTATTTTTGAAAGCTTAAATTTCTTTTATTGAGAAATAATTTTCAACACTATTATTATGATTTTTAAGTGAAGGATATATATCAGACCTTTGTTGTAAATGAAAGGGTGGAATTCAAAATCATTAAAGGCCTATCCAGATACAGTAATTCTTGCCTTGCAAAAAGTGAAAAGAAAAAAAAAAGAAAAAATAATAAAAAGAGAGAAAAATAGTATGTAAAAAGGAAGGTGAAGCTTGAGGATTTAAGGGTTTAATCAAAAATTGGTTCCATACCTAAAGTTTAAAATATATGTTTTGAGAAAATCTAAAGCTTAAGGTTATAATATGGTAAGTAAAATTATTTCCAAATGAAAATTTTTAAGAGAGGAAAATAAATGTCTAAATTCTATATTTTGAAAAATCTACAAATATTTCTGATTTAGATAGGAGCTAATATTTTTCATTATCCTTTACTTAAGAACCTTCTATACTTTAAGTTGGTCTCATTTACTAAATTTTTTTCTAAATTAAACTATTTCATTTCTAGAACAAATTTTTGAAACCTTCTTAAAAAATTCATTTACATAATTTGCATGTTAAGATTTTCTATGTGATTAAGTGTCACTTGAGGACAAGTAACATTTTAAGTTTTGAAGATTTTGAAACACCTAAAATATATAGTGATTTTAAATACATTTTTATACCTATTTTTAATGATATTGCACTGTCGGCATATTTTTAGGTTTTAATTTAAATATATAATTTAGAAAGTAGCATTTGATTTTTGAAAATAATTTTAAGTTTGAAAATTTTAAGATATGAAGTCAAACCGATCTCACATCCCAAATAGTTTATATAAACGAGCACCACACTACAAACTGTGTATCTATTCCGAAGAATAGACACACTGCTTGATGATGGGGCCCGATTAAATAAACTAGAAGATTTGTGACATCCGTTTGGTCTGCGAACCAATTTTATAAGCCGACAAGTTCCCCTGCTTAATATAAATGAATTAAGCAGGGTTTATATTACCCGGGTTCTTAAAGTTCCCTATAAGGGCAAGTCCCTATAGTTAATTACATCTTAAATGACAGGAATCATTTAAGAAAACTCTCAATAATGATCAGTGATTTTGCTCTCAAGAATTTCAAAGTTCGAGGTTTCAAAAAAGTTGGATTTTGGAATCTCAATTTGGAATGGATCAAATTTGGAACAGTTTATTTTAGGAGTCCAAAGGAAGAGAATTAGGGGATGTCACAGACTCGAAGTGAACTTCGGTGACTTCCCGAATATCCTATTGTTTGGCTTCAATTTGAGAGTTTATTTAATATTTCAATCCTGCCAATTTTAATTATTTAGGACTTATATTTGTATGAGATGATCATACAAATGGCCTCGAAGATGTGAGGGTTTATGTCGTACCAAACGACTACCTTAGAGTCCTAAGACCGGTTGTTGACCTCATTTTTGATGAGGTCTTTTCTCTTCTCTCTCCTTAGTACTTAGGATCTAGCCTTAGGCTTTTCCTTTGACTATCTTAGAGGACTAGAAATGGAACCCACCACTTAGAAATTCAAACACCTCTTAACTCCCTGCAAACCCCATAAGTTTGATTGTAAACCCCTAATTCACTTGGAGGGTTAAGATCAAATGTGGAGGTTTAAAGGATGAGCTCCCTATGGGACTCTTTGGCCTTAGGACTACCTCAGGTGGCCTGGTCCAGTGAGGGTTGATTTGCACACATTACACTTTCACACACATTCCAAATCCTAAAACCATTCGGACCTAGCTTGACTTCCCGACTCATGTAGGTAATTCATATGGATGGTCCTCAACCCCTAAGCCCTTGGCTAAGAGGGTTAGGAACAACATAGTGAATGCCTCAAATGAGTCCTCTCATGGCTCTTATGGGCTTGATATGGCTTCATGGCTCAACCAAAGTGATTCCATTCTACTCAAACATGATCAATCTTCATTTTTCCAAAATTTCAATTTTTGACTCCCGGGGCCCTACACCCACCAAACCTACCAAATACCCTTGAAATTGCCCAAAATTTGCAAAATTTCCTAAATTACCCAAAATTCCTTAAAATCAGTCATAAACATTTCTCTCCACTCAAATTGATCATCCTTAGCCAAATATACCAAAATTTCCAAAAATACCCCCAATACCCTCCAAATACCCAAAATGCCCTTCTTAACCAAAAAATCCATAAATTCCAAAAATTCCCAGAAAATTACAGAAAATCCCAAATATTCCTAATTTCATTTTTTTTAACTACACCATAAGCCAAATTTTCCAATTTAGCCCACTTTTGCCAAAACCCCAATTTGACCCATTTTTAACCCAAAGTGAACCCAATGTCAAACCAAACCAACCCAAGTGACATCAATATTGATCCAATCCAATTCTAAACTTTAATTCAATATCCCCAATATCAATTTAGACCAAATCCAAGCCCAATATAATGAACATTTGGATCCAATTCCAATTTGAAGCTTAAAGCCCAATTTTGGCCCATGACCTAAACTTAGTCCAAATTAACCCAACTCAACTCCAATTAGCCCCAAATCTTTTCCTAAACCTTCCTAATATCCCCAAAAACAAAACACTAACAAGATTTGCCCCAAATTTGGACCCAAACTCCATCCAAACCTAACCCAAAACCAAAATCCCCAATTTTGGCCTAAACCCACCATGAACCCAAATGGGCCCAAATCCCAAAATCAAAGCCCAACCAAATTTGAAAACTCTTTGTAACACCCCCATAAACATTTCTCAACTTTAATTTTACATCAAATCTAATATTAGCCCAACCTTAGCCCAAGTTAGCCCTATTTGACCCACTTTGCCCCCTTTATCAAAAAGTCCCAAATCAAACCCAATTCAACTCCAAATCACCTCAAATTTGTTTCAAATCACTCATGACACATCCCTAAACTAAACCCAACATTTTTTTGGCCCAATCCTCCACAAAATTTCCATCCACCAATTTGTTTTCAAACCTAAAGGCCCACTTTCTTAAACCATTTTAAAAGCCCATTTTCACCAAATCCAAAAGGTCCAAAGTCAATCTAAAGCCTATATGACACTTTCACCTCATCATCCCTTTGATTTAAATCACTCCCTAAGTTTCAAATTCATCATTAAACTTTTCTAAACTAAGCCACATGCCAATTTCCCCCAAATTCATCAAAAATATCAAAACCCTTTTTCATGAAACAAGCCAACCTTTTCCAAGCCAAATGTAAGCCAAATGTGAGGCATTTACAAGCCATATGAAGCCATGAGAGTTTTGACACCTCACCTAGTCATTTATGGTAAGAAGAGGGGAGACTTTCCTAAGCCTTCATTAAGCCCTTTTAACCCCATTTATGCTACACTCTAAACCAAGTTTAGCCACATCACCTTGGATGGGGACTTCACCACCCCTTCCTAGCTGACCCAAATGATTCTCCCTCGGCCCAAGGTCAAGCCTTGGGGAAGTGCACCTAGCCTAAACCATGCCTTGGACCAAATCAAGCCAAAATGACCCTTCCCCCTTACCACTTAAATCAAACCTCTTTACACTTGGCATTGGTCAATTGAACCCATAAACTTCAAGCCCTGACCCTCCTGATCAGGATGGTGACCTGACCCTGGCCGGGCACCCACCAGGTCGCCGAAAAACACCATGGCCGAGAGGTCTAAATGGATTCAAAAATTCAATTTGAACTAGTTGAGTTGTCCCATACCCAATGGCCACTGCAGCTGTTCTTCTCTTCACCGGAAGCGATTGATCCAAGCCATCAAACCCCCTGGGAGGACCTGGCCATGGGTATTTATACAAGCCACCCCCTCTCGGCCAAAAGGTTGGCTGAAATCAACCTTCACAGAATTCCTCCAAACTCCTCACAGAGCTTCCCCTAGCCAAGAGCAATCCATCCCCACTGTTCTCCTCCCCTAAATCCCAGTGATTGAGCTCAATTTTGGAGCTCAATTCTCAGGCCAGAACAGGACATCCCTCAAACCTCCACCAAAACCAAATTAAACTCACCCACAGCTGCACAGGACCAAGAGAAGGAGTTCCTTTGTGGAAGCCCCCTCACCAGGCCAGCCATTCTCTCTATCGGCCAAGCTTTGAAATCGGGCTTGGTGGAAGTTGCACCTAGACAATTCGACAAGGCCAGAGGCCTCATCCCTAGGCTCTTCCAGCTCCAACGAACGTGCCGAGCACATTCAGTTGAGGCCTCACCTCCTGAACTAGGGTATGGACACTCCTCCTCCCCGAGAGCTTCCAGCGATTCTCCATTTCGTTTGAGTCAATTTTAATGCATGTAAACCGTATGGATGTGTTCGTCTCTTCAAGACGAATCCATAGAGTATAAGAACATGAAAATCTATTGAGAAATGAAGGAGATATTAGGGTTTGAGTGTGGACGGTCACGGGTGCACACCAGTCGTAGACGATGACCAGGAACCGTCGGATCGCGCCTGTATTGAATGGACGATCCAGATCGAGCCGGACGAGGAGATGGAGTAGACCGCGAGCCGCGTTGCATTCCAGTCAGATGGCGGCGTCGAATAGGAATGTGCCACGTGGGCCTTCGGAGCTGCCAAGGTTGACGCGGCGCTGACTGGGTTAAGTAGGAAATTATGTATTTTCTGATTTATTTAAATACCCAAAATTTTAATAATCCATATCTTTGTGTAGAAAAATAATAAAAATAAACTAAAAATATCTTCTTGCTCAGTGAACAGAGGAGAATAATGTGAAAAAAGAGTTGAGTTAATTTGATGAGTATTTTATTTTTAATTAATTATTTACTCATTTCAGTATTTTAATTCTCCATTTGCATAGGCAATTCACCATGACATGAGACCATAGGGCTTTTGAAGCCTCTGATCTTGGGAACATTCCCTGAATTTTTCAAGTCAGAGGCTATCTCTATGGCAAGTTATGTATTTTTCAAGTTTATGTCACTATTTTTGGTATTTTAATTCCATTAATTAGCATATTGCTTAAAAAATTCTAGGAAAATTTGGGGAAGTTTCTTAGGACCAGAGGACCCTAGGATAATTATGTTTTGAATTAATTCATTAAGAATAACCCTAATTGGCCTAATTACTCAAAATTGAACTTTAATTAATTAGGGTTAACCACACGTTAAAAGAACTTGAAAATAATTCTCCACTGATCTTTAGGATTTGAGGGACCTCACATAAAAATTTGAAATCAATTGGAATTGTTTAACCCCACTAAATGGATTAATTAGGTCACATGTGTAAAATTAAACTTTAAAAATCATCTCCAAAAATACATTTTAAAAATTCACCAAATTGGTTTTGTGGGCTCTCTGATATCAGAGGAGTCTAAGAAAATTAAAATTGGAATTTTCTAAAAATCTTCATTTTCACCTTATTTTAATATTTTAATAATTTAAAAAATCATAAAAATCACAAAAATATTAAAGATTATAAGAATGTCACATTTTAACTCCTAATCACTTAGGAACAAACTAAATATTTTTTCCAAGTCTTTTGGTTAAGATATTGAATTTTAAAGGCTTAAGACAATTTTTTAATATTAAAAAATGGATTTTTCAACCTTTTCACCAAATTAATTCTAATAAATCAAAGAAAAATCATAAAAATGTAAAATTTGTTTCTCTGAACTCCTTGAGGTTAGAGAGATTTAAGAAAAATATAAAATCTATGTTTTAATTTTAATTTTATTTTATAATTGATTAATACTCCAAAACTCAAAATAATTATAATAAATAAAATATAATTCAAAAAATCACCAAAATTGGTCCAAGTGGTCCTCCGGTTATTAGGAACATCCCATAATTTTTTTAAGGACATAAACTTTACCTTGGTCATGTTGTTGAATTTCCATTGAAAATCCCTATTTTTCATCAAAATAAATATATAAATTAAGTTAAATTCAGAAAAAATCACATTTTCTCCTCTAATGTCTTAATTGACATATGTGTGAAGTGACATAAAAATTTCAAGCTCATTTGAGCTCAATTTGATGAGTTATGAAATAATTAAGCTTAAAAGGGTATATTAATAATTAAGAATTTTAACCCCTAATTAAAAATTTAGGTTTAATCAAAATGGGGGGGGGGTAAAATATTTAATCTTAATTCTCTCTTAGATGATTGAAACTTTGGAAAATAAAAGGGTAGGAACTCATTGATCACTTCTAATAAACCAAAAAAAATGAAACCTTAATTAATTAAATAATTTGAATTTTGGAAGAATAATTAAAGGAATTTGGATTATTAAAATGGGGATATAATTTAGAGAGACTATAATCACTTAAACTAAAATCCTCAAATTAATCACTTTAATTTTATTTAACTCTTAATTAAACTTAAGATGATATTTGAAATTAATAAATTAATAATAAAGAAAAGGTAACCCTTAATTAAACTAAAACTTAAAATATTAAATAACTTGATAATTAAATTGAAATAAATTTAAAACATTAAAAAAAAATTATTAATTTTAAAAATCACTTGAAATCAAATTTAAAACAAACTTGAAACATCAAAATCAATTTCAAAAAAGAAATATAATTCTTAACTAAAAAAATTAAACCAATTAAAAGTTAATCTAGAATATTGCAATTAAATTAAAATTAAATCATTAAAGTCTAAATTAAATAATTTATACTCCTCTTTCAATTCAAATAGTTTAAAACACTTAAGAATAAAACAAATTGAACAACTATTCCAAACTTAAATTTATTAAAATTTTATAACTAAATTAAATCACCTTAAAACATTAATTCTAATTTTAAATCGTTGAAATTCTTAATAAATTAATTTGCCCCTAAAGACTTTTATCATTATAACTCTTAAGTGGAGCATCAAGTGAGGTGTCACTTCATTCATTGGATAATCAAATGTGCTAAATTCACTGAGCAAGGGTTAAAACTTAACTAAAAAAATTTTTGGATGATTGATTCATCTCTACAATAAAAATTCATTTAGACTCGAAATAATCTCATAAGTATTGAAAAGATGTTTAGAACCCGTTCTAAGCACTTCCTCAATACAATGATGTATTTTAAGAAGAATAATTGAGCTTAATTGTTCTTTGATGAAGAAAATCATCCTTAACAAAAAATAAAGAACCTAGACGTCATAAGAACTGACTAGCAGTAGGATTAGGATCTTGGTAGACAACCAAAACCTTTCCCTAAGCTTTACCTAGGTACTTGTTGCAAATATTTAAATCTTCTAACTTGTGTTTAAGTGTAGCTTGGAAATAACGAGAAGACCGTCCATGTACGCTTTTATTTTATTACAAGTTACTTACATATACTGTGCTTTAACTTTCTTGCTTGTTAAACAAGATTGTTGCATGAAAACTAAAACCTTTAGGAAGCCACAAAACTGAAACCAAAATTAAATTAAAATCAACACAAGATAAAATTCACCATCACAACATTCAAAAGATAAAGCAACTCAAAATTTAATCACAAACAGAACAACAAAACTACAACTATAACTAAATTAAAACGTCTTGTTGGATGATCGAGAATACCTCGGATGATGTAACCTACGTGTTGCTAACGGGATTTCCCACGGTCTAAATGAAAGTGTGGAACTCATTCAGTTGAGTTTAGCAAATTCATCTGGACTAAGTGAATCCGATAAAAATAACGGTGCCAGAATGATGGAACCGTGGGATCTTAATCAGTGTTGTTATAATTAACTTTAAGATTCCCCTAATAAAACATTAAAGACATTTGGATTTTAAAACTTTTCTAAACCAAAATATTTCTCTAATCTCCTGATTTTCACATTCTAAAACTAAACCTCTGCAACAACAAGGAGCTTGGAGTACAGTGGGCAGCACGGCCATCGTCATCAGCAAAACCTATGTCTACTTCAACAAAACATTTCTTAGAATTAAACAACCAAACCATAGGACTTCGAGGTAGTTTGTCTAGTGCAACATAAATCCTCAACTCTTTGTTAGGCATTTGCATAATCATGTTATGTAAATTAAGCCCTGACTAGTTTTAGGATTCTGAGGTAGTCGTTCGATACGACACAAACCCTCACATCTTCGAGGCTATTTGTATGATCATGTCATATAAATATAAGTCCTAATTAACTAAAATTGGCAGGATTGAAACATTAAATAAACTCTCAAATTGAAGCCAAACAATAGGATAGTTGGGAAGTCACCGAGACTTGTCTCGAATTCATGACATCTCCTACTTCTCCTCCATTGGATTCCTAAAATAAACTGTTCCAAATTCGAGCTAATCCCTTTTGGAATTTCCAAAATCCAGTCCTTTGAAAACCTTAAACTTTAAAATTCTTGAGAGCAAAACCACTGATCATTATCGAGAGTTTTTTTAAGTGATTCCCGTCACTTAGGATGTAATTAACTGTAGGGGCTTACCCTTATAGGGAACTTTAAGAACCCAGGTAATATAAACCCTGCTTAATTTCTTTATATTAAGCAGGGGAACTTGTCGGCTTATAAAATTGGTTCGCGGACCAAACGGATGTCACAAATCTCCTACTTTATTTAATCAAGCCCCATCATCGAGCGAGTGTGTCTATTCTTCGGGATAGATACATGGTTTGTGATACAGTGCTCGTTTATATAAACTATTTGGGATGTGAGATCGGTTTGATTTCATATCTTAAAATTTTCAAACCTAAAGATATTTTCAAAATCAAATGCTTCTTTCTAAAACTATATATATATATATATTTAAATTAAATTTAAAATTTAAAATTCGCCGACAATTTCTGTAGGCGACCCCCTTTTCAAAACACATAACCTAAAAATAAGCCGTACAACTTCTGGCGACTCCGCTGGGGACTAGTTCCTCTCTCCATTCTGATCAGATGGTTTTGTTTTCATAAATCGGTAGTGCATCCATGTCCCTAGTGGAGCAAACTACCATTCTTTCCGTTGGCATACCACGTTCATTTCTATCTTGAACGGGTATAGCCAACTTCCCTCGGATTTAGGAGCCACTGTTTAGACACCCCTAAACAGAGAGGTTCTGAAATCCTTTTACCTCTTTTTTGAGGTGAGGTGGACCCCCAATAGGTGTTAGCTTAGGAGCGGTCCCTCGGGTTGAGAAGTTTTGCGAGACTTTCTCTTCCTTTCCAATTCTGAATCGGTTCCTTTACCTTTTCTATACCTTTAATCATTTTGTTCCTAACAAACAAATCCTATAATAAACAACCTTCTAATAAACGAATTCTCTTAAAAATCACAAATACTTTAAGATAAACGAGAATGTGTTCAGACTCTTTCTTTTTCGTTCTAAGTTTTGTGACGAAAGGAAGCATAATTCGGGACTGACATTCGGAATCTACACTGCAGAAAATAACTGCACCAAAGTTAATTTTCTCCTTCACCATTGGAATGGACTTCACCGTCTAGAAGGATGAACATCCCGACGATGGAATCATCCGTTTTGGACAAGGATTCGACAATACAAATATTAAGTTCGCTGACGTCACCCTCTTCACACTAATGGACAAAGTGCCAGAAACTGAGGAGCCCGTAATTGAGTTCAACCTGAAGTCGACTCAAGAATTCCCTCCCCTGCAAAGGGTTCCAGCCGAAAGAAGTACTGCTATTCGTAGGAGGACTATTGTCTCTACCCCCACCGGTTTAGTCATCTCTGCACCTACCCGGCTTCTGTCAAACTGAAGGGGAAGGAAATCCAAGTCTGTGATGAGCCTGTCACCGTGGAGGGTACAGATTTTGCTACAATACCATCTATTTTCGAGATTGGGTCCAGTTCAAGAGTTGCACCCCTGACTCGGACTCAAAGGAGAAATAGAAGAAGAAAGATAGCCAGGATTGAGAAAGCCAAGGCCGTTGAAGTTGCTTTCCTGGAAGAGATCCCTGAACTGCCTGAGTATACACCTCTGTTGAAAGGAAGTAGGTTTCACCCCCTCTCTGCTGCATCGGATGAAGAAGATGTCCGAAGGATTGCCGTTACATTACCCCAACCTGCATACTATAGTAACTACAAAAGAAAAAGGGTTAAGACAACGTCATTCGCTTGACTACAAGCTGTGATAGAAAAATTGGTAAAGAAAGAAAGATGCCCCGTGTCAGAAATCCTAAGAAGAATGGGATGAGTGCCAGCTAGATTCCGCCTCGGACCGCGAGTAGAGCCTATCACCGCCATAGAGAAACTATGGAAGAAAATGAAAGCTAGTTCACCTGTTGCTGCATCAGGCCATCATAATAGGGAGGACACCACCAACCAGCATATAGCCGACAGACCGTCCGGTCCTAGGCCTTCTGCTGCAAGAAGGATGGTGTGGCGACCTATTATTACCGAGCCGAGACTAACACAACGTCCTGAGAAGAAAAGCTTCGTCAAAGAGCCTGAATCAGAAGAAAGTGCAACTGCAATAAAAGGAACTCCCGAGAAAGAAGTCTAACAGTCATCACATGACAACCGCGAGATCGTCTGGAAGAGACCCCTCGAGGATGCTATAGGAAAGCTAAGGACGGATATCCGACGGTTGGCGAAAGAAAGAGGAGAAAAGTTGGAAAATGAAGTTGATTCATCAGAGTTCATGGATGAGGAGTATGCCGAGATCAATATGGTTGAGACACGAGCATCATCAGCTTTGCAAGGTGCTTCGGCAGCTGCGGAAAGAGATGAACCGGAAGTGATGAGAGCACAGCTTCGGGAAAGAGATGACACAATTTCCCAGATGACAAAGAGGATGGAAGAGATGGCTGCTGCTTTAGCCACTCTCCAGAGTCAGGTACAACCTCAGAAAGAAACACCCCCAGAGATCATCCATATTGCAGATGGAGGAAAAGAGATCACATCCGTCAACGGAGATGAACCACCAAAGAAGGATTCTACATAGAGTATGATTCCCGAAAAAGACATCAAAAAAATGGTAGAACAGCAGGTGCGAGAAGCCTTAGCACAGTCTAAGAGCAGAGCTTCTATTCAGACGGGTAGACCTTACCCTGAAGAATTTGATGTGGTCCAATACCCAAAAGGCTTCGTACCACCTCTGTTCAAGACTTTTGATGGAATGGGAAACCCCCGGCAGCATGTCTGACAATTTCGTGCTAGTTGCTGCAACGCCGGTGGGAGCGATGCTTTACTCTTTCGACAGTTTGTCAGCAGCCTGTCAGGGATTGCCTTCGACTGGTACGCAGAATTGCCAAATGGTTCAGTTAACACCTTTGTAGAATTGGAAAACCTCTTCGTTAAGTGGTTTGCCGGGGCTCGGCACCACATCACCATCGGTGATCTAGTGGTGGAGCACCAGAAACCGAACGAGACTTTAGTGGATTACATACTTCGATGGAGGAACTTAAGCATGAAGTGTGAACCACAGCTTCAAGAACAGCATGCAGTCGGCATCTTGCTTAAGAGTATCCATGGCCCGATAGCACTTCTCCTTAAAGGGTTTACAATCAAGACTTTCGAGAAGTTGCTTAGCAAGGCCGGGAGCTTGCAAGAAGAGGCAAAGCAGTTAAGTTTTGTAGACAAGACCGATAAGCAGAAGCCTATAAAAGCATTTGAAAAGAAATCCGGAATCGTCGCAGCAGTAGATAAGGGCAAGCAGCCGGTTCAGATACAGCCAGAGCGGCCACAGCCTAGTTATCAACCACCGCAACGGACATACCAACAACCGCAACAGATCTATCAGCAACCTCAGCAGGGTTATCAACAGCCTTGGCCGGGCTATCAGTCGTCTCAGCATTATGAACAACCGCCTCATTCACAGCGTACCCTGAAAGATTTTCTGAATAAGGAATATCCATTCAAAACTAAAGCAGTAGCAAAGATGTTCTGCAGTTTAATCAAGACACCAGATTTTCAGCTACCAGAGCCCAAGAGGCCGGAAGAAGTCAACAAGAAAGATCATCCAAATTATTGCCCTTACCACCGGATGCTCGGGCACAAGATAGAGGATTACATCACTTTCAAGAGTTAGCTTGATGACAATATCCAGAAAGGGAACATAACGATCCCGAAAGAATACATGAAGGAACCCCAAAAAGGAGGTTCCGTCAATGTTATATCGATGGATCCTATTGTTTCGATAAACCCGTATACGACCGATGATGGATGGAGTACCGTCTAGATAAAGTCTTCAAAGAAAATTTTGGATCACATCCAGACCGCTTCGGTACGAGCTTCAACTCAGAGTTTGAAACCTGCCGAGCCGGCACTATTGCTTGCAATCGAGGAACCGCCTCAGAAGGAGGAGAAGATCGTAGAAGAGATGAAGATCGATGCTCCGAAGGGTAGACTAGGGGCTGCTTATCCTAGGATGGTTGTTTACGATTCGGGGGAGAAATCCCTCCAACCTTTGACTCTGTATGATTATTTGCTCTCCCCGGCGGGATCTTATAATGATAAGAGTTATGGCATTGGCTACGTTTTGACTGTTTCTAACGATTACGTAACTAGCGACAACCGACTTAATCCGGATCTCGATTCCAATATAAATAACAATTCTCAAATCATACGTGACCTCAATGACCACGACAAAGAAGATGTTCACAAAGGAGGCTATGAAAGCTCAACAAGCAACGAGTCCATTTGTGAATTTCGGGGAGCTCCAATCACGATAGATTTAGAGTTATCAGATTCTGAAGTAACTCCAGAAGAGTCAGTCGTTCTAATTCAAGGGGAAACATCGGCAGATCCAGCACCAGATTCAGAACAAGTAATTGAAGTCAACCTAAGAAGCGGAAAAGTTCTACCTCCGAGAATGGGTCCAAAGGATAAATGAAAGCAATTGGTTGCTCAGGAGGAGCCAACCCCAGCAGAGGAATTGCCCATTCGGGAAGAAACCGAGGAACATGGTAATAAAGTGGACTATAACGTGCTAGCCCATCTTAGGAAGCTACCGACCAAGCCGAGCATATACAACGCTCTGATCCTGTCAAAGGAGATGAGGGAAGCTCTGATCAAGGCTTTACTTGACCCAGAGATTTTTTTAGCTCAAATGGCCGGTAATTCCTTTGACGAGGTTTGCTCGTTAAAAGAACAGCGAGGTTTTACCTTCACGGACAATGATCTACTACTGGGAACAGCGGATCACAACCGACCGTTGTACATTTCGATCCACTATTGGAAAGTTTACGCTCTCCAGAGTGTTGGTTGATCCGGGAGCATCAATCAACATAATGAATCTTCGGACACTAGTATATTTGGAAATTGATGCTCGTGAGCTTGAAGCAGACAAGATGTTATTGAGAGGCTTCAATCAGAAAGGAGAGAGAGCTCTCAGATCGATTACACTGTTAAAGAAAACCAGTGACTTAGCAAAGACAACCGTGAAATTCCATATAATTGATTCTGAGACATCGTTCAACGCTCTACTGGGTCGGCCATGGATCCATGAAAACTGGATGGTACCGTCGTCTCTGCACCAGTGCATAAAGTATTACGATGGAGGAGAACAATGTATTAAAGGTGACTTGCAGCCATTCTCCGTACACGAGATTGGAATTCATGAAGATGCAGCCTATTACCCGCCTCCGAAGAAAACAATCTTCTCCAGAAATGTCATACCAAATGAAGCCAAGGAAGTTCGAGACGATGAAGAACCCGAAGTTTTTGTCCAACAGTTACTCACCACTCCCTTACGGCGAGAGGGTGAAGTTTTCTCCAGAACTCGCACCCGAGGACGAGGGCGGGGATGAGGTCGTGGAAGAAACTTTGGAACAGTTGGACAGAAGAAACCAGTCATCGACGTTGATTGGGAGAACAGTTCCGAAGAAGAAGAAATCAAGAAAGAAGCAGCGGCGATAAGTCAGAAGAAACCCCAGTTCAAGATCTCTCTCGAAGTTGAAAAGAATGAAGAATATAAATCAATGTACGAGAAGATTAACCACTATGTACATACTATGACCCTAACCCCGATCCACCCTAATAAGGTCGAGGGTATGATGGTCAAGGAAGTGCATGGTGGTGGTACTAAACCAATCAAGTTTTACCGTGGTGCTTCTTCTTCCAAAACTGAAAATGATGTACAATTTGAAGATGTTGCTTCATCTGAACTAACAGAACTGCCTTTTGAGTGGTACTCTCCTTGTGTTCAAAATTTAATTCAACGTGGTGTCTTACCTCGACAATGGACAAAAAGGTCAATCACAACATTTTGAAAAATTGTGGAATAATGCCAGCCGGCCTCCCAATTCAAAACATGGTCTCGGATTCGGCACGGTAGGATCAGTTGACGATACGGGATTTTGCTTGGTTGTTACTTGCGAGCCTAATGAAGACTGGTTGGAAGCTTCAGAAGATCTCGAAGATCTACCAATCGGAGATGCTCCGCCAGAATTCAAAGAAGAAATTAAATCTACAATAGACGAATTAATGGAAGTTAACTTAGGTACTAGCGAAGAGCCTAGGCCGACCTTTGTTAGCTCCTTACTCAATAAAGAAGACTCCGAAAACTTAATCAAGCTATTAATGGAATTCAAAGACTGTTTTGCTTGGAGTTACGACGAAATGTCAGGATTAGCTTCAGAGGTTGCAGTTCACAGGCTAGGAGTGGATTACACTGCTGTTCCAGTCAGACAAGCTCCGAGAAGAATGCGTCTAGAGATTGAACAACAAGTAATAGCTGAAGTTAAGAAGCTAATAGACGCTAAATTTGTCCATGAAGAGCAATACTTGACTTGGTTAGCCAATGTGGTACCAGTCAGAAAGAAGAATGGTCAGATCAAAATCTGCGTGGATTTCAGAGATTTGAATAAAGCATGTCCCAAAGGATGAATTCCCTCTACCAATTCCAGAACTGATGATCGACATCGCTTCGACACATGAAATCTTCTCTTTCATGGATGGATCATCAGGATACAACCAGATAAAGATGGCACCAGAAGATGAAAAGCTCACGCCCTTCATAATGCCAATTGGAGTGTACTGCTACACAGTGATGCCATTTGGATTGAAGAACGCAAGAGCAACCTACCAAAGAGAAATGATGAGGATTTTTGATGATCTCATTCACAACCAAGTCGAGTGTTACGTGGATGATGCGGTCATCAAAAGTAAATTAAAGGAAGATCACCTGTATGATTTGAGAATTGTTTTCAAGAGATTAAGACAATTTAACCTTAAGATGAATCCCCTGAAATGCGCCTTCGGCGTCACCTCTGGGAAATTTTTAGGATTTGTCGTCCGACATCGTTGAATTGAAATCGATCCAGAAAAGATTAAAGCTATCTTAGAAATGCCACCTCCTAAAACCTTGAAACAACTACGGTCCTTTCAAGGGAAATTAGCATATCTTCGACGCTTTATCTCGAATTTGTCAGGAAGGTGTCAGCCGTTTTCTGCTTTAGTTAAGAAGGATGCCAAGTTTATTTGGGACTACAAATATCAACATGCCTTCGATGAAATCAAACAACACCTAATGACACCTCCTGTCTTAGCAGCCCCAGTCTCGAGACGACAGTTGATACTTTATACTGCGGCATTAGACGACTCTCTCGGAGCCCTATTAGCCCAGGTCTATGATGAGGGAAAAGAAAATGCGCTCTATTACCTAAGCCGTCGTCTAATTCCGATGGAAGTAAAGTATCCTCCTATTGAGAAGCATTGTTTAGCCCTGATCTTCGTCGCTCAAAAGCTCAGGCGTTACATGCTTTCTCATAAAGTCAACCTTATTTCGATGTTTAATCCGTTGTAATATTTGATGACCCGACCGACGCTTTCCGGCAGACTTGCCAAGTGGTCGATGATACTATTGCAATTCGATCTAACTTTCGTGCCACTTCATGCCGTAAAGGGATAAGTCTTAGCAGACTTCCTCGCAGCACACCCTTTACCGGTAGAATCGCCTCTCAACGACGACTTGCCAGACAAGCAGATAATGAGCCTAGAAGACCCCAATGATCAGCGTTGGGAACTGTACTTTGACGGAGCATCTTCAGCACAAAAAGATAAAGAACCGCAAATGATAGTGCTCGGTAAAGTAGGAATCAGATTAATATTTATAACACCGGCGCGTGGAATGTTAAGATACTCCTACCTTTTAACAAAGCCATGTACGAACAACGAGGCCGAATACGAAGCTCTCATAACCGGATTAGAGTTAACTATTCAGATGGGGATAACAGACATCAACATCTACGGGGATTTACAGTTGATCTTTCAACAGGTCGCCGGACAGTACAGAATTTTGAAGCCGATACTCGAGCAGTATTTTTAGTATCCCATGAAGTTGTTGGAACAGATTCAGAATGTAACGATCTACAAGATTCCCAGAAGAGAAAATGCTCTCGCAGATGTGTTAGCCCTCCTTGCAAAAGAATTTGCCTGCTTGCAGGATGAGTCAGATGAAATGTCAGTTCAAGGACGGCAGGTTCTCTCACAGCTCGACATGGACATGATACACAAGTCAGAAAAAGAAGAAGAATCAATTGCAACAGTAATAGAAAATACAGAAGATTGGCGGCAGCCACTAATAGACTACTTCCAAACAGGAAACCTACCAGACGATAAGTCGATAGCCCATCAAAGCAAGAAAAGAACTCTGTCTTAAGCATTAATAAACAACACGTTATACAGAAGGTCTTTTGATCAAATGTGGCTAAGATGCCTGAGCGGGTCCGAAGCTCATGAAATTATTAAAGAAGTGCACTCAGAACTTTGTGGCGCTCATCAGTCAGGTCCGAAGATGAAAATGAAGATTAAAAGATTAGGGTACTACTGGCCCTCAATGATGACTGATTGCATGAAAGTTGCCAAGAGTTGTCACCAATGCCAAGTGCATGGAGTGGTTCTACATCAACCTCCAAATGTGCTACATCCGACAATCGCGTCGTGGCCATTTGAGTGTTGGGGCACAGATATTGTGGGTCCGATAGAACCGCCTTCTTCAAGAGGACATCGCTTCATTCTTGCAGCTACAGATTACTTTTCAAAGTGGACAGAAGCTATACCACTCAGAGAAGTGAAAGCGCACCATGTGTTGCAGTTCTTCAAGAATCAAGTCGTCTACCGTTTCGGAGTACCGCGCAGAATCATTTCAGATAATGGGTTCGCGTTCAAGAGTACGAAGATCAACAATTTTGTCAGAAGACACGTGATTGATTGGCATTATTCGATGATCTATTACCCAAGAGCGAACAGCTTGACCGAGGATTTTAATAAAACTCTCGTCCAAATCCTAAAGAAAACCTTGGACGACAACAAAAGAAATTGGCACGAGAAGTTGTTAGAAGCCTTATGGGCCTACAGGACGACTTTCAAAACTCCTGCTCAGTCTACGCCTTACGCTTTAGTGTACGGGTCCGAGGCCGTCTTACCCTTGGAGGTACAGCTTCCCTCACTCAAAATTGCAGTTGCAGAAAAGATCACTACAGAAGAAAATGCTAAATTACGATTGGAGGAATTGGAAAGCTTGGAAGGAAAAAGACTTTCAGCACAACAGAATCTCGAATTGTATCAAGCTAAGATGATCCAGGCCCACGATAAACTAGTTCGTCCAAGGACATTTAAAGTCGGTGACTTAGTTCTAGTTCTCAGAAGACCTATTCTTGCACACCGCAAGATAGGAGGTAAATTTGAAATAACATGGGAGGGGCCATTCGTGGTCGAGACAGTCTACTCAGGAGGTTCATACCAACTGGTGAATTGCCTTGGAGAACGACCTATGCTTCCAATCAATGGACGATATTTGAAGAAGTATTACGCAACCTGATGTTTCGAAGGATGAACTTTAAAAATGAGGTCTCATTCCTAGAAGCACGGGTAGAGTAATCATTTGCGACTGGGTCCGAACCTAAAACATAAAAAAAAATGAATGATAAAAAAGAAAATCATTAAAAAAAAATTTGTTAAAAAAAGAAAAAAAACGTGTGAAATTTTAATAATAAAATGTCAATCTTTCCTTTTAAATCAATTCATTCCTGATCTTTCCCTCATCTCTTCCTACATTCTTTAAAAATTAAAAGAGATAAATAAGAATTTTTCATTAATAAATGTTTTTCTTATTGTTCTTGTTCTTAGTACAGCCCCTGATCCTTTCCTTATTTTTTCGCAGGGAAATGTCGAACGGGCGGTTGGTTTTAAACTTTAGAAATAGCGTGAGTCAAGCACTTGATGAAAAGAGGATGAAGGATGGAGCCGAGATTGAAATTGACTCTGATTTCACACCGGCCGGGCTACAGTACGAAGAAAATGATTGGACTCCGATTGATCCAGAAGAGTTCCATAGCCAGACAGTTATGAAAGTGGGTGGCCCAAGTCAGCAGTCTGCCAGCAAGAAGAGAAAAGAAAACGTTGCTCATGTAACAGGAGAAGATAAGAAAGTCAAGTCCGTCGTTGCTACAGCAGAGGGCAGGCTTGTCAGCGCCATGCCCGCAGAAGTCTAAGGGGTAAGGAGAGCCACTCTCACTGCCACCCAGCGGAGGAATAAGAATCGCCGCATTCGCAAGATGTTAACCAAGTTAGCAGCAGATCAACATGAAGAGACAGTTGCTACCGTCAATACAAATACTCCGAAGAAATTGGTTCATCAGGAACCAGAAAGGAGGAGATCATCTCCAAGGAAAGCAGAACAGATAAAGGAAATTCCAAGAAGATCAGAAATAGAATCAGCGCCTCGACGCCAAGTAGATGCACCAGTTCTGAAGAGTCTTGTTGCGAAAGCAACCCCGGAGGATGTCTCGATAGAGACTATCCCCGAGGAGCCAAGACATGCAGGAGAGCGTGCCGGGGTTGAACCATACATTCCTCAGTACGTTACTAGACCTCGCCGATTGCAGATAATTCCGGAATATGAGTTGGAAAGAATGCAGAATGTTGAAAAGAAAACTTTTGAATACTTCGAAAGAATTCGAGGCAAGAGGGTCAACATCTTGGAAGGCCTCGAGCTGCATACAGATGTGTTTTCAGACTACGAACAACAGCAAATTGTAGATTACGTCGTTGAACTTCAGAAAATGGGCCGAGCCGGCCGCCTGAGGGAAAAGACCTATTCAGAACCCCGAAGATGGATGCCAGGAAAAGGAAGAATTACAATCCAAAGCGGATGTTGCTACAACTTTGCGGTAGACAGAAAAGGGAATCCACCAGGAATACTCCATCGCAGTGAGGTGGATCCGATGCCGAATATTATTAAAATAATGGTAAAAAGGATGATAACATGGAGGGTATTGCTCGCAGTTGCATACCTAACGTACTGCATCATTAACATCTACAAGGAGGGCGACTGCATACCTCCACACATAGACCATCATGACTTCGTCAGACCTTTCTACACAGTTTCTTTTGTCAACCAATGTAACATCATGTTCAGATTTGACCTCCGGATTACAGGCCCCGGTGAGTTCCGAGGGCCGGTGGAGATACCACTACCAGTGGGCTCCGTCCTAGTGTTGAAATGAAACGGAGCAGACATCGTAAAACATTGCATTCCAGGAGTGCATGTGGAACGAATCTCTGTCACTTTCAGGAGAATGGATGAAAGAAAAATGCCTTTCCACTTTCAGCCAGATCCAGAGTTTGAGCGTCTCCGGCCCTACGAGCTGTGATTTACATGGGAAATATCACACCTCCAATGCACATCCATATGACATTCCTGCCAAGGATGACTTGGAAGGTGATGTTATTGTCCACGTATCTCACTATTCAGACATTGATTTTGACAGCTGCTTTTGGAAGAAATTTGAAGAATCTTACATAATCCGTTTTGGATATATATGGATTGTATGAGATATTGAATTCTTAAGGAAAATATCATCATGTTTTGGAGCAAGATGTATGATGTATTTTCGACGAGATTGGAATGAAAACGACCATGCCATGTTTTGCCTTCACCTTTTTTTGTGCAAATTGACTGGGAAACGCCATTAAGTTAAATGAACTTCGAACAAAGAACAAAGGGAAAAAAAAATGATAACTCTTTTAAAAATCTGAATGTCAAAACGAACCCCAAATAAATGTGAACTAAATTGAAAATCAAGCTAAAATCAAATCACAACAAGCGATTAAGACAAATTCCGGAATTTGAAATCCCCAGCCTTCGGCTATTCTCAAATCTCTTTTTGATTCTCCATATTTCCTTCCCTCTTTTGAGAAGGTCGACTGAATCTACTGACACAGAACCTCGAAAATTTTCGATTTGGTTCTGATGGCATGGATTCATATCCTTTGCCAAATAATCAGACTTTGATCGATCCTCGTGAGACGTGAAACTCTTTCACGTCTCATTCCAAATCTTCAGCTATACTCAAATCTTCACAGTAAATTTCAACCCTTTAAACCTTCGAGACTGGAACCAGACTCCAGTTCTCTTTAAACCTTCGAGACTGGAACCAGATTCCAGTTCTCTTTAAACCTTCGAGACTGGAACAAGATTCCAGTTCTCTTTAAACCTTAGAGACTGGAACCAGATTCCAGTTCTCTTTAAACCTTAGAGACTGGAACCTTCGAGACTGGAACCAGATTCCAGTTCTCTTTAAACCTTCGAGACTGGAACCATATTCCAGTTCTCTTTAAACCTTCGAGACTCGAGACTGGAACCAGATTCCAGTTCTCCTTAAACCTGCGAGACTGGTACCAAATTCCAGTTCTCTCCTTTCGAGGTCGGTACCAAATTCCAACTCTATTCCTGAGATTGATACCAAATTTCAACTCTCTCCTTCCAAGACTGGTACAAAATTCCAGATCTTATTTTGAGATCAGTACCTAAATTCTGATTCTCATCCTTTTCAATCGATACTTAAACTCTGATTCTCACTCCGAGGCTGGTACCTAAATTCCAGTTCTCTTCGCAATCCCGAGGTTGGAACCTAGGTTCCAATTCTCATTTCAAATCCAGATTTCCTTGAATTGATTTTAAATTAAACCTCAATCGAAATTGAAACTCAAAACAAATCGAAATCTAAACTCACACATTAAAAAAAAAACTCGGAATAGAAAATGAAATGAAATCTAAATCAAATTTCCCCAGATCTTATGATCTGGAATTCACCTCCTTTTCTATTCCCCAGCGAGAGTTCAGGGATCTCCAGTCTTGGAGATATACTCGATACTCCCCAGCGGAAATTTGTTTCTACTCTGTTCTAAGTGTGTCACTTAGACCTCTGTGTTGGTTTTGTTGATCTCTTCGCTCAACGCCAATACGCGCGGTGTGCTTGGTTAGCACACCACACCTATTGGGGGTCCATTTGTTGACCTCATTTTTGATGAGGTCTTTTCTCTTCTCTCTCCTTAGTACTTAGGATCTAGCCATAGGCTTTCTCTTTGACTAATTTAGAGGACTAGAAATGGAACCACCACTTAGAAATTCAAACACCTCTTAACTCCCTGCAAACCCCATAAGTTTGATTGTAAACCCCTAATTCACTTGGAGGGTTAAGATTAAGGCGGCGTTTGGAAACAGCTTAATAGGCGGTGGCGTTTTGATAAAGTTTACGGTCCTGTTTGAATACTCCGTTCGGAGCCTGCTTTATCCCACCGCCGATACCGCGCGTAATAAAATTATACAGGGAGTCGGAAGCGGTCGGCCTACCGCTTATCGCGCGGTATACATTTCTTTTTCCTCGGGTGCCCTTCTTCCGCTCGTAGCGCGTCGCCCTCGCCGTCTCGCACGCCCCGTCGAGCGCCATCGCGGATCCGCTCCCGGTCGGCCCCGTCCGTCGCTTACCCATCGCCCTCTTCGCGTCTACCCGTGTGGTGCTCTACGCGTCGGCCCCATCCCGGATCCGCATCCCGGATAGAAGATCGAAGGTAACCATCTCTCGTCGCCCGCATCCGCCGTCCATCGAAGGTAACCATCCCGGCCGCGAGAAGGAGACGCGATCTCTTGCTCGTGCTCGCCCTCTCCGACTCCTCCTACTTCTCCGATTCCCGATTTCCCTCCCCGAGTCCATCGCACGGTTCGAGGTAATGATCTTAAATCACCGCCTTCTCTTCCCGCATTGACTTTTTTTGGTGGAATGGAGTAGATCCGTGATTTGTTTAATTTTTTTTACATTGGATTTTTTTTGGTGGATCCGGAGTACATCCGTAATTTTTTACTCCATTCGCCGCAGTTCCCGATTTGTTTAATTCTTACCGCATTGAGTCGGTGATTTCTTTTCCAACTTTTTTTTTACTTGCTATGCCTCACACTACATATACGATACTTACTAGAAATCCAGACATCAAATAGAAAAATGGCATGTGAATTGCTCTAGACTAACTTAAGAAAATGTTTTCAAGCAACCCTTTCAGCTCTTAAAGCTAACAGTTTGTTTTATTTTTACCATAGTTGCAGCTAACATAGATCCGGTTTTTTATGAATCCTCATCCTTCATTTGCCCTTCTTCAGAATTGTTGAATTATAATGCAAAAGGTATTGAACTTTTGTAATTTTTTTGTAGATATTATATTTGTATCTGAAGATTGTCAGGATAAAGAAACAATAATTTTTCTTTAACGAATGTTTTTGTGAGACTTTATAAAAAACACAATTATTCTTGTTTGATGAAGTGTTTATGTACATATGAGCATGCATAAATCATAAATTGTCGATCGATATGATAATCTTGTAATAGTTATTGGTGAGAAAGGCTAATTTTTTAAAATCGGATAGGGCCTCGGTGGATTGAATCAATGTTTCTTGTTGATCTAAGCACGAGTGCAGCGGTGCTTATTTAAGCTGTAACAATTATAACTTATGCAAAATTATATTTATATGTTACATTCATTAACATTTATAAAACATGAAATATTTTTTAGATGACTTAAATTTTGATATAGCATAGTAAAGAATGTGATGCATATTGCCTAATTTGAACTCATATTGTGAGGGTGAAACGAGAACCTATTAGTTGAAATTTCATCATAAGGATTATAAGTTTATATTAGAGTACTTTCCTGTAAGATTTTGAAACTTGATGATTGTGTAAAAACGCCATTAATTCATAACAAAGGCTAAAGTTAAATGCATGAATAAAATCTTAAGTGAGATATTCATCATCGAGTGTTGCTTACATGATATACTTGTTTATAAACCAAAGTTAGAATTCTTTCTTTGTTTGAGTAGGTCTTACTCGCTTATTTTATTGTATGATTTATCGAGTGTAGATTGTCGTTTGGTAAACCATTTCATCCATCCTCTTGCAGGTTTTTCAAGTAAAGTATATGTAGCTTCAGTTTATACACACGCACATATATGTGCTCGCACTTACCTGTAACATAGTGGTTGAAAGTGTGATATCATTTCATTGAAAAATTAATATGCTATGATGTAAGTTAAATATGACATGCACAAAATATTAAGGGTTAAGCATTTTTTCTTTTTTCTTATAAAGTTTTATGTTTTGAGAAATTTGGGGAATTGAAATGCTTTTATTTCACAATTGCTAAAATTGGTACTACTTTAAAATTCATGTATTGGATCTTATGTATGTAAAATAGAATTCATGTTTTTATGTTGTATTTCTTGCATTGCTTTATTAGAAATGGTTAGGACAAATGAAGCCGGTACCTCAGCAATATGGGATAAGGAGAGTACGAACATTTTCTGCAACATCTGCATCGGTGAGATTGACGCCGGTAATAGGCCAAACACCCATTTTAGTAAGGAAGGTTGGCTGAATATTGCTCAAAAGTACAAAGAACAAACAGGAAGAGATTATGAAAAAGTTCAGTTTAAAAACAAATGGGATCAGTTGAAGAAAGACTGGAAACTGTGGAAGGGGCTGAAGCTTGGATATACGGGGCTGGGCTGGGACCCCAGTAAACGGACAATCAATGCTTCAGAAGATTGGTGGGCTGAGAGAGTTGAGGTAAGATTATATTGTTTGCAAAATTTTTCTTCCATGCCTCAGTTATTATAATTTTTTTTATTCAAGCTATTATATCCCTAAACCCCAATCTCAACTTTCTGTTACAGGCTAAGCCGACATTAAAAAAATTCAAACAGAACGGGATTGAACCAGAGTTGGAAGAAAAACTGGACATAATGTTTAGAGGTGTGGTGGCAACGGGGGAGTATGCTGTCAGCCCTAGTGAGATAGGGTTCAATAGAATTCCAGATAGTTCTACAGCAGATCCAGTGTATGTTGACGAAGAAATTCACAGTGTCAACCAGAGGGAGATGGGTGAGTCAAGCTCACAGTCGAAGAGGCCCAGGCATGGGAGAAAGAAACAAGAAAAGGACAGTGTTCTATTGCAAAAGCTCGACCGTCTCATTGATGCTTTTGAAGCACCACCACGAGCTCCGGCTCCGACATCGATATCTTTGAAAGTATTCGGATTTTGTCTTCTATCCCTGAAGTGGTTGCGGACAGGCAACTCTATGCAATATCTATGAAAAAATTGGAGGATCCAACACGCAGACAGATATTCATGGCGATGGATCCAGATATGCGCGTCGAATATCTGCGTGTTATTATGCATGACTGAGCTTATTTATGTTTTTCCTATTTTCACGTATTGTAATCTTTAATGTTGTGTACGCGAATTTGTTATTTGGACGTATGTTTTCTAGTTAATTGTACTTCTTCATGACTGAACTCAAAAGCTAATTAGTAGCATTTTATGCATTTGGAGTTATATTTTAATTGTATTCGGTTTGATCTATCTAATATCTTCTTTGTTCTAGCATGAATACGCAACACGAACGTCGTAAGAGAATGGCATTGGCTGCAGCTATTGCTATTATATTGCTGGAGTATTATCGATCAAGCAGCCTGCGTCTACCCCGTATGACCTCCACCTTTGGCGGGGACAAATGGGTGGGTGAGATGCTCACGGGACATCCAATTCGTTTCAGCAACATATTTAGAATGTCTGTCCCGATATTTTTAGACCTACTTCACGAGTTATCACTAAACCATGGACTTCGAGGATCTAGGAGAACATCAAGAAGAGAGGTACTTGCCATAACACTATATATACTCGTCACAGAATGAATCAGTTAGAGCTGCCATGGAGAGGTTTCAGCATTCATCCGAGACTATCAGCCGCTATTTCTCCAAAGGCATAGAAGCACTTGTTAGTCTAGCCACTCAAATCGTCAGGCCAGAGGAACCATCATTTACTCATACCCCAGTTCAAATTTTAAATGATCCCCGTTACATGCCTTATTTCAAGGTAATTTTTATTTTCTTTACGTACATACCAAAAAAAATTATTCTAACATATGCAGAAACAGAACTGCATAGGTGCAATTGATGGTACCCACGTACATGCTCGAGTAGCCAGTAAGGCTAAGGTGGCTTTCATTGGTCGAAGCGGTGTACCAACTCAAAATGTCATGGCGGTATGTGACTTCAACATGTGTTTCACGTACGTTATGGCGGGTTGGGAAGGGAGTGCACACGACAGTCGAATTTTCTCTTATGCCACTACGAATAGATCGCTGGGTTTTCCTCAACCGCCGCCAGGCAAGATATGATTTTTAATAGTCCTATTTATATGTGTTGATTTTGTATAACAATGACTATCATAACAGGAAAATACTATTTGGTTGATGCTGGGTACCCTATGTAGAGAGGGTATTTAAAGCCATACCCAGATACGAAATACCACATCCCAGATTTTGAGCGTTCTAGTGGCATTGCCCGGGGCAGAAAAGAAATGTTTAACAAGCGGCATTCTTCTTTACGCGGTGTGATCGAAAGAACATTCGGCGTTTGGAAGAAGAAATGGGTCATCCTGCGCGATATGCCGCCGTACCCATATCGAAAGCAGGCACACATCGTGATTGCTACAATGGCCCTCCACAATTTCATTAGACGGCATCCCTCCCGGCACGATACAGACTTCGACATGGCTGACGTTGACGAGAGTAATATCCCCCCTACTGAGTACGATACTCGTATTGGGGATTCTATACCAGAAGAATTCATACAGTCTGAAGAAATTGTTACACAGGATGGGGAAGGTGCATCGGAGATGGTTGCTTTGAGGGAGCGTATCACAGATGCGATATGCGAATCCTAAATTTTGAACTTTGCTGCACAACTTTGCTGCACATATGAATTCTTAAAGATTTTATTAGTCGGCTTACTTATAAACTTGTTTATTTTGTTTTATTTACTTATGAACTTGTTGTGGAACCTCATGCAATTTCATGGATTTGCTCGCTTCTCCAATTTGTCCTGCACAAAAAATGAAATTTATTTTGTTATTCTCGGGTCCACGAAAACTTTTTGTACATATGAATTCCTAAAGAATTTGTGAATATATGAAACAATGAAATTGTTTGTCTTTGCTTATGAAACTGGGGCTTGCTTGAAGTTATTTATGAATTTGCTACGTGAAATCTCATGCATTTTTATTGATTTGCTTGTTTCTTCTTCACTTTCTTCTTCACGGAAATGAACATTTTTTTGGTTATTCTCCGGTACCCGAAAACTTGCTACACATGAATTCCTAAGGAAATTGTGCATATAAGAAATAATGAAGTCAGTTGGCTTTGTGCTAGAGCATTCATTGTATGTAGAATGATGATGTGAGTGATTAATGATGTTAGATTGTTATTTATCCAAGAAATTTTGTGGAAGGAAGGCTTCAGTTTTGTATACTCTAAATTTTTTTTAATAATTCTTCTGTTTAGTATACTTTGAACTTTTTTTAATGAATGCTTCAATTTAACGTACTCTCACCTATTGTAATATGAAAAACATCCCGGATTGTATGAACAGGCTTTTTAGCATACTTGCTCCTATTTCAACAATTTTTTTTTGGTAAGTTTTATATGCAAATACATAATAATTGTCTGTTATATATGTAAATGCCTTATTTAATTTTTTTAATCTGTCTTAAATATTTGCAGGAAGATGAGCTACAGTGTCCGCGATAAAGTCCGAGCAAGTACTATGTCGCTGCGGCTTGCCAACCATAATACTCACGTCACGTCAGGAACATAGCTACGGGCGAATGTTCTACAGATGCCCTCGGTGGGGACAAGGATTAGAAGATTGCAAGTTCTTCAGGTGGTTTGACAATACGTCTGTAACTACATTATCCCAGCCGAACACCGTTGCTCGGGGATCCATGGTATCACAAGTTCAAGACATTGCTTCTAGCTCGACTGCTTCCCATACAGACAAGTTTACGCACAGCTCCGTGGTGTCAGAACAAGAGAACAATCATCGTGACATGCTCTTGCATCATAAAATGAATGCTGTCATTTTTCTCCTTATAATTTTATCCTGCTACTTCTTTTTTTTATTTAGGTTTCGTGAAACTTACTATTAGGTGTGGTCTCTATGTTTTTTGTATTTAGGTTTCAGATTGTACTTGTATTTTATTTGGATGTTTGTTAGTTATGTAAATGTACTGTTGTATTTTGAGAACCTTTCATTAATATGTCACTTGTAGTTCAACTTATTAGCAAAAATATGGCTCATAGTCAACGTATCATGTGAATTAAAGTTTTATATTTGGCGCAAATCAGATATTTTTATTAACTTTAAAGCTTGTGCTCGGCTTATATTTAACTTGATTGATTCGAGAAAATTATAAATTTGAATATTTGTTTGAATACAATAAAAAATTAAATATAAAGTATTTATAATAATATATATTTAATTATTGAATTCAAATGATCCATAATATGCTTGAACACATTCAAACAAAAGTCTGTTATTATTTGGGTTATTTAGAAATCAAGTTAAATAAAATTGTTCGTCTTCTGCTTAGTTTCTTAAGGAACAAATTGAATACACTTGAAAGGGATTGGTTAGTGAGGTGAGGTACACAAGCTGTACATAAGAATTGCATTGTATATAAGTAAATATTTAAATAAAAAATTTTACAAATATTAAAAATATTTATCGTTAAATTTTAAATAAGATTTTATACTTAATAAAATTTTATTAAGAAAAAATGAGCATAAATTGTTATTTTTCTACAAACAACTGCATATAAGTAGTTTTCAAACCGCAGAAACCAAACGACTTCAACAGACTTATTCATTACGAGGGCATAAGAGTCATTTATCCATAAACAGTTGCTAATCAGCTGTTTTCAAAACGCTCAAAACAAACAGACAGACAGCTTATTCGAATCAGCTGCTTATCTGAATAAGCAGCTTATTTGATTAAGCTGACTACCATTCAGCTGCCCCAAACAGACCCTAAATGTGGAGGTTTAAAGGATGAGTTCCCTATAGAACTCTTTGGCCTTAGAGACTACCACCAGGTGGCACAGTGCAGTGAGGGTTGATCTGCACACATTACACTTTCACACACATTCCAAATCCTAAAACCATTCACACTTAGCTTGACTTCCTGACTCATGTAGGTAATTCATATGGATGGTCCTCAACCCCTAAGCCCTTGGCTAAGAGGGTTAGAAACAACATAGTGAATGTCTCAAATGAGACCTCTCATGGCTCTTATGGGCTTGATATGGCTTCATGGCTCAACAAAAGTGATTCCATTCTACTCAAACTTGATCAATCTTCATTTTTCCAAAATTTCAATTTTTGACACCCGGGGCCCTACACCCGCCAAACCTACCAAATGCCATTGAAATTGCCCAAACTTTGCAAAATTGCCTAAAATACCCAAAATTCCTTAAAATCAGTCATAAACATTTCTCTCCACTCAAATTGATCATCCTTAGCCAAATATACCAAAACTTTCAAAAATACCCCCCAATACCCTCCAAATACCCAAAATGCCCTTCTTAACCAAAAAATCCATAAATTCCAAAAATTCCCAAAAAATTCCAAAAAATCTCAAATATTCCCAATTTCATTTTGTTCAACTACACCATAAGCCAATTTTTCCAATTTAGCCCACTTTTGCCTAAACCCAAATTTGACCCATTTTTAACCCAAAGTGAACCCAATGTCAAACCAAACTAACCCAAGTGACCTCAATTTTGATCCAATACAATTCTAAGCTTCAATTCAATATCCCCAATATCAATTTAGACCAAATCCAAGCCCAATTTGTTGAACATTTGGATCCAATTCCAATTTGAAGCTTAAAGCCCAATTTTGGCCCATGACCTAAACTTAGCCCAAACTAACCCAATTCAACTCCAATTAACCCCAAATCTTTTCCTAAACCTTCCTAATATCCCCACAAACAAAAAACTAACAAGATTTGTCCCAAATTTGGACCCAAACTCCACCCAAACCTAACCCAAAGCCAAAATCCCCAATTTTGGCCTAAACCCACCATGAACCCAAATGGGCCCAAATCCCAAAATCAAAGCCCAACCAAAGTTGAAAACTCTTTGTAACACTCCCATAAACATTTCTCAACTTTAATTTTACATCAAATCTAACATTAGCCCAACCTTAGCACAAGTTAGCCCTATTTAACCCACTTTGCCCCCTTTACCAAAAAGTCCCAAATCAAACCCAATTCAACGCCAAATCACCTCAAATTTGTTTCAAATCACTCATGACACATCCCTAAACTAAACCCAACATTTGTTTGGCCCAATCCTCCACAAAATTCCCATCCACCAATTTATTTTCAAACCTAAAGGCCCACTTTCTTAAACCATTTTAAAAGCCCATTTTCACCAAATCCAAAAGGTCCAAAGTCAATCCAAAGCCTACGTGACACTTTCACCTCATCATCCCTTTGATTTAAATCACTCCCTAAGTTTCAAATTCATCATTAAACTTTTCAAAACTAAGCCACATGCCAATTTCCCCTAAATTCATCAAAAATTCTAAAACCCTTTTTCATGAAACAAGCCAACCTTTTCCAAGCCAAATGTAAGCCAAATGTGAGCCATTTACAAGCCATATGAAGCCATGAGAGTTTTGAGACCTCACTAGTCATTTATGGCAAGAAGAGGGGAGCCTTTACTAAGCCTTCATTATGTCCTTTTAACCCCATTTATGTTACACTCTAAACCAAGTTTAGCCACATCACCTTGGATGGGGACTTCACCACCCCTTCCTAGCTGACCCAAATGATTCTCCCTCAGCCCAAAGTCAAGCCTTGGGGAGGTGCACCTAGCCTAAACCATGCCTTGGACCAAATCAAGCCAAAATGACCCTTCCCCCTTACCACTTAAATCAAACCTCTTTACACTTGGCATTGGTCAATTGAATCCACAAACTTCAAGCCCTGACCCTCCTTATCAGGATGGTGACCTGACCCTGGCCAGCCAGCCACCAGATCGCCGGAAAACACCATGGCCGAGAGGTCTAAATGGATTCAAAAATTCAATTTGAACTAGCTGAGTTGTCCCATACCCAATGGACACTGTAGCTGTTCTTCTCTTCACCAGAGCAGTTGATCCAAGCCATTAAACCCCCCATGGGAGGCCCTGGCCATGGCTATTTAAACAAGCCACCCCTCTCGGCCAAAAGGTTAGCTGAATTCAACCTTCACGGGAATTCCTCCAAACTCCTCACAGAGCTTCCCCTAGCCAAGAGCAATCCATCCCCACTGTTCTCCTCCCCTAAATCCCAGTGATTGAGCTCAATTTTGGAGCTCAATTCTCAGGCCAGAACAGGACATCCCTCAAACCTCCACCAAAACCAAATTAAACTCACCCACACCTGCACAGGACCAAGAGAAGGAGTTCCCCAGTGGAAGTCCCCTCACCAGGCCAGCCATTCTCTCTATCGGCCAAGCTTTGAAATCGGGCTTGGTGGAAGTTGCACCTAGACAATTCGACAGGGCCAGAGGCTTCATCCCTAGGCTCTTCCAGCTCTAACGAACGTGCCGAGCACTTTCAGTTGAGGCCTCACCTCCTGAACCAAGGTATGGACACTCCTCCTCCCCGAGAGTTTCCATTGATTCTCCATTTCGTTTGAGTCGATTTCAATGCATGTAAACTGTATGGATGTGTTCGTCTCTTCAAGACGAATCCATAGAGTATAAGAACACGAAAATCCATTGAGAAATGAGGGAGATATTAGGGTTTAAGTGTGGACGGTCATGGGTGCACACCAGTTGTAGACGATGACCAGGAACCGTCGGATCGCGTGTGTATCGAATGGACGATCCAGATCGAGTCGGACGAGGAGATGGAGCGAGACCGCGGGCCGCATGGCATCCCAGTCAGATGGCGGCGTCGAATAGGAATGTGTCGCTTGGGCCTTCGGAGCTGCCGAGGTTGACGCGGCGCTGACTAGGTTAAGTAGGAAATTAGGTATTTTTCTGATTTATTTAAATACCCAGAACTTTAAAAATCATAGAAATAAACTAAAAATATCCTCTTGCTCAGTGAACAGAGGAGAATAATGTGAAAAAAGAGTTGAGTTAATTTGATGAGTATTTTATTTTTAATTAATTATTTACTCATTTTAGTATTTTAATTCTCCATTTGCATAAATAATTCACCATGACATGAGACCATAGGGCTTTTGAAGCCTCTGATCTTGGGAACATTCCCTGAATTTTTCAAGGTCAGAGGCTATCTCTATGACAAGTTATGTATTTTTCAAGTTTATGTCACTATTTTTGGTATTTTAATTCCATTAATTAGCGTATTGCTTAGAAAATTCTAAAAAAATTTGGGGAAGTTTCTTAAGACCGGAGAACCCTAGAATAATTATTTTTTGAATAATTCATTAATAATAACCCTAATTGGCTTAATTACTCAAAACTGAACTTTAATTAATTAGGATTAACCACACATCAAAAGAACTTGAAAATAATTCTCCACTGATCTTTAGGATTTGAGGGACCTCACATAAAAATTTGAAATCAATTGGAAATGTTTAACCCCACTAAATGGATTAATTAGGTCACATGAGTAAAATTAAACTTTAAAAATTCATAACTCTAAAAATAAATTTTAAAAATTCACCAAATTGGTTTTGTGGGCTTTCTGATATCAGAGGAGTCTACGAAAATTAAAATTGGAATTTTCTAAAAATCTTCATTTTTCACCTTATTTTAATATTTTAATAATTAAAAAAATCATAAAAATTACAAAAATATTAAAAATCATAAGAATGTCACATTTTAACTCCTAATCACTTAGGAACAAACAAAATATTTTTCCCAAGTCTTTTGGTTAAGATATTGAATTTTAAAGGCTTAAGACAATTTTTTAATATTAAAAAATGGATTTTTCAACCTTTTCACCAAATTAATTCTAATAAATCAAAGAAAAATCATAAAAATGTAAAATTTATTTCTATGAACTCCTTGAGGTCAGAGAGATTTAAGAAAAATATAAAATCCATTTTTTAATTTTAATTTTATTTTATAATTGATTAATACTCTAAAACTCAAAATAATTATAATAAATAAAATATAATTCAAAAAATCACCAAAATTGGTCCAAGTGGTCCTGTTGTCATTAGAAACATTCCATAATTTTCTTAAGGACAAAAACCTTACCTTGGTCATGTTGTTGAATTTCCATTGAAAATCCCTATTTTTCATCAAAATAAATATATAAAATAAATTAAATTTAGAAAAAATCACATTTTCTCCTCTAATGTCTTAATTGTCATACGAGTGAAGTGACATAAAAATTTCAAGCTCATTTGAGCTCAATTTGATGAGTTATGAAATAATTAAGCTTAAAAGGGTATATTAATAATTAAGAACTTTAACTTCTAATTAAAACTTTAGGTTTAATCAAAATGGGGGGTAAAATATTTGATCTTAATTCTCTCTTAGATGATTGAAACTTTGGAAAATAAAAGGGTAGGAACTCATTGATCACTTCTAATAAACCAAAAAAAATGAAACCTTAATTAATTAAATAATTTGAATTTTGGAAGAATAATTAAAGGAATTTGGATTATTAAAATGGGGATATAATTTAGAGAGACTATAATCACTTAAACTAAAATCCCCAAATGAATCACTTTAATTATATTTAACTCTTAACTAAACTTAAGATGATAATTGAAATTAATAAATTAATAATAAAGAAAAGGTAACCCTTAATTAAACTAAAACTTAAAATATTAAATAACTTGATAATTAAATTGAAATAAATTTAAAACATTAAAAAAAATTTATTAATTTAAAAATCACTTGAAAGAAAATTTAAAGCAAACTTGAAACATTAAAATCAATTTCAAAAAAGAAATATAATTCTTAATTAAAAAAAATCAAACCAATTAAAAGTTAATCTAGAATATTGCAATTAAATTAAAATTAAATCATTAAAGTCTAAATTAAATAATTTAAACTCCTCTTTCAATTCAAATAGTTTAAAACGTAAGTGAACTACAGGAAAAAGTAGTGGTACCCCCCCAACACTATTCCAAACTTAAATTTATTAAAATTTTATAACTAAATTAAATCACCTAAAAACATTAATTCTAATTTTAAATCGTTGAAATTCTTAATAAATTGATTTTCCCCTAAAGACTTTTATCATTATAACTCTTAAATGGAGCATCAAGTGAGGTGTCACTTCATTCATGGGATAATCAAATGTCCTAAATTCACTGAGCAAGAGTTAAAACTTAACTAAAAAATTTTTTGGATGATTGATTCATCTCTATAATAAAAATTTATTTAGACTCGAAATAATCTCATAAGTATTGAAAAGATGTTTAGAACCCGTTCTAAGCACTTCCTCAATACAATGAGGTGTTTTAAGAAGAATAATTGAGCTTAGTTGTTTTTTGATGAAGAAAATCATCCTTAACAAAATATAAAGAACCTAGACGTCAAAAGAACTGACTAGCGGTAGGATTAGGATCTTGGTTGACAACCAGAACCTTTCCCTTAGCTTTACCTAGGTACTTATTGCAAATATTTAAATCTTATAACATGTGTTTAAGTGTAGCTTGGAAATGACGAGAAGACCCTCCAGGTACGCTTTTATTTTATTGCAAGTTACTTACATGTACTGCGCTTTAACTTTCTTGCATGTTAAACAAGATTGTTGCATGAAAACTGAAACCTTTAGGATAGCCACAAAACTGAAACTAAAATTAAATTAAAATCAACACAAGATAAAATTCACCAGCACAACATTCAAAAGATAAAGCAACTCAAAATTTAATCACAAACAGAACAACAAAATTACAACTATAACTAAATTAAAACGTCTTGTTGGATGATCGGGAATACCTCGGATGATGTAACCTACGTGTTTCTAACGGGATTTCCCACGGTATAAATGAAAGTGTGGAACTCATTCATTCAAGTTTAGCAAATTCATCTGGACTAAGTGAATCTGATAAAAATAACGGTGTCGGAATGATGGAACCGTGGGATCTTAACTGGTGTTGTTATAATTAACTTTAAGATTCCCCTAATAAAACATTAAAGACATTTGGATTTTAAAACTTTTCTAAACCAAAACACTTCTCTTATCTCCTGATTTTCACCTTCTAAAACTAAACCTCTGCAACAACAAGGAGCTTGGAGCACAGTGGGCAGCACGACCATCGTCATCAGCAAAACCTGTGTCTACTTCAGCAAAACATTTCTTAGAATTAAACAACCAAACCATAGGACTTCGAGGTAGTTTGTCTAGTGCAACATAAATCCTCAACTCTTTGTTAGGCATTTGCATAATCATGTTATGTAAATTAAGCCACGACCGGTTTTAGGATTCCGAGGTAGTCGTTCGATACGACACAAACCCTCACATCTTTGAGGCTATTTGTATGATCATGTCATATAAATATAAGTCATAATTAACTAAAATTGGCAGGATTGAAACATTAAATAAACTCTCAAATTAAAGCCAAACAATAAGATAGTTGGGATGTCACTGAGACTTGTCTCAAATCCGTGACATCTCCTACTTCTCCTCCATTGGATTCCTAAAATAAACTGTTCCAAATTCGAGCTAATCCCTTTTGGAATTTCCAAAATCCAGTCCTTTGAAAACCTTAAAATTTAAAATTCTTGAGAGTAAAACCACTGATCATTATCGAGAGTTTTCTTAAGTGATTCCCGTCACTTAGGATGTAACCCTTATAGGGAACTTGTCGGCATATTTTTAGGTTAGTGTGTTGTATTTTGAAAAGGGGTCACCTATAGAAATTGTCGGCGAATTTTAGATTTTAAATTTAATTTAAATATATATATATATATAATTTAAAAAGTAGCATTTGATTTTGAAAATAATTTTAAATTTGAAAATTTTAAGATATGAAATCAAACTGATCTCACATCCCAAATAGTTTATATAAATGAGCGCCACATCACAAGCTGTGTATCTATCCCGAAGAATAGGCACACTACTTGATGATGGGGTTTGATTAAATAAACTAGAAGAAAAGTAAAGTACAGTTCAGGGACTATCCTAAAGGTTTTGGTTTTCATGCAACAGTTGTTTATCATGCAAGAAAAGTAAAGTACAGTGCATATAAGTAAATTGCAATAAAGTAAATTGCAATAAAATAAAAGCGTACCTGGAGGGTCTTCCCGTCATCCCAAGCTGCACTTAAAACACATGTTAAGACATTTAAATATTTCAACAGATACCTAGGTAAAGCTAAGGGGAGGGTTTTGGTTGTCTACCAAATTCCTAATCCTATAGCTAGTCATCTCCTATGACATCTAGGTTGTTGGTTTGGTTTAAGGATGATTTTCTTCATCAAAGAATAATTAAATTCAATTGTTCTTCTAAAACATCCCATCATATTGAGGAAGTGCTTAGGACGAGTCCTAAACATCTTTTCAATACTTCTGGGATTATTTCGAGTCCAAGTAAATTTAGTTGCACAGGTGAATTAATCATCTAGGAGTTTAGTTAAACTTTGTCTCTTGTTCAGTGAACTATGACATTTGAATATCCTATAAGTGAAGTAACACTTCACTTGATACTTCATTTAAGAGTTATAATAATAATAAGAGCTTTAAAAGGGCAAATCGACTTATTAAGTGTTTTAATGATTTTAAACTTAATGATTTAATTTTAATTTTGACTTAATTATAAAAAATTAGTTTAAGTTTGGAATAATATTCATGTTTTAAGTTTACTTTAAGTGTTTGGTTTAACTCTTAAGGATTTCATTTAGGTTTGTTGTTAAATGATTTTAATTTAATTTTATTCAATTTAATTTTAATTCAATCTAATTTAATTTTAATTTAATTTTAATTTAATTTTGATTTTAATTTAATTTAATTTAAATTTTAATTTAATTTAATTTAAATTTAATTTAAATTTAATTTTAATTTAATTTAATTTAAATTTAATTTAATTTAATTTAATTTTAATTTAATTTAATTTAATTTAATTTTAATTTAATTTTAATTTAATTTTAATTTAATTTAATTTAATTTAATTTTTAATTTAATTTAATTTTAATTTAATTTTAATTTTAATTTAATTTAATTTAATTTTAATTTAATTTAATTTAATTTTAATTTAATTTAATTTAATTTAAATTTTAATTTAATTTTAATTTGGATTATTATTTTAATTTTTTTAAGTAAGAATTAAGTATTATTGAAGTGATTTATTTAGGGATTTTTAAATTAAAGAATAAATATCCTCTTAATAATATCCCTACTTTAATAATTCCAATTTCTATTATTCTTCCAAAATTTCAATTAATTAATTAATTAAAGTTTTATTTTAATTATATTTGAAATGGTTAGTAGGTTTCTACCCTCAATCATTTAAGTTTCAATCATCCAAAATCAGTTTAAAATCAAATATTTTACCCTCCCCTTTTTGATTAATCCTAAAATTTTAATTAAGGGTTGAAATCTTAATTACCCTTTTGCCCTTCAAGCTTAATAATTCTATAACTCACTAAATTAAGCTCAAATGAACTAAAATTTTTATGTAACCTCACTCACATGTCAATTAAGACATTAGAGGAGAAAATGTGATTTTTCTGTATTTAGTTTATTTATGTAATTATTTTTAATGGAAAATAGAGGTTTTCAAAGAAAATTCAATAACATAGACAAGGAAATGTTTCTGTCCTTAAGAAAATTATGGGATATTCCTAATGCCTAGAGGACCATTTAGACCAATTTTTGTGATTTTTTGAATTATATTTTATTTATTAGAATTATTTTAAATTTTGTAGTATTAATTAATTTTAAAATAAAATTAAAGTTGAAAAATAGATTTTATATTTTTATTAAATCTCTCTGACCTCAAGGAGTCTAGAGAAATAAAGTTTACATTTTTTTGATATTTTTTTGATTTATTAGAATTATTTTAGTGAAAAGGTTGGAAAATACATTTTTTAATTCAAAAATTGTTTTAGGCTTTTAAAATTCAATATCTTATCCTAGAGACTTAGGAAAAATATTTGGTTTATTCTTAAGTGATTAGGAGTTAAAATGTGACATTTTTATGAATTTTAATATTTTTGTGATTTTTATTATTTTTTAATTATTAAAAATATTAAAATAAGCCAAAAATCAACTTTTTAAGAAAATTACAATTTTAATTTTTTTAAATTCCCCTGAGGTGAGAGAAGCCTCAAAACCATTTTTGTGAATTTTTGAAAAATATTTTGTGAGTTATGAATTTTTAAAGTTTAATTTTGGTTATGTGACTTAATTAATTCATTTAGTGGGGTTAAACATTTCCAATTGATTTCAAATTTTTATATGATGTTCCTCTAATCCTAAAGATCAGTGGAGAATTAATTTCAAGTCAGTTTAATGTGTGGTTAACCCTAATTAATTAAAGTTCAATTTTGGGTATTTAGGCCAATTAGGGTTGTTCCAAGTGAATTAACTCAAAACCTGTTTTTCCTAGGTTCCTCTGGTCATAAGAAACATCACCAAATTTTCCTAGAATTTATTTCTCAACATGCTAATTATTAGAATTAAAATACTCAAAATAGTAACATGAACTTTGAAAATCAATAACTTCTCATAGGGATGGCCTCTGACCTTATAAAATTCAGGGAATGTTCCCTAGATCAGAGGCTTCAAAAGCTCTATGGTCTCATGCCATGGTGAATTTTCTATGCAAATGGAGAATTAAAATACCACAGAGAGTAAATAAATCATTAAAAATAAAATACTTAATGAAATGACTTGATTTCTTTTCCACATTATTCTCCTTTGTTCACTGGGCAAGAGGGTATTTTTATTTTATTTTTAGGATTTTTCTACACAAAGTTATGCATTTTTGAAGTTCTGGGTATTTAATAAATAAGAAAATTCCCTATTTATCTACTTATCCACGCGGCGCCACGTCAACCTTAGCCTCCCCGAACGGCCACGCGGCGTCTTCTGTTTCGGCGCCGCCATCTGACTGGGATGCCACGCGGCCCGCTATATCATCCCGTATCCTCATACGACTCAATCTGGACAGTCCACCGGCGCGTGTATCAAATGGACGACATCCGTTCATCTTCCCCAAGCCTCCTAGCCCAAGAACCGTCCATCTTCCAGGCTTGATATCTCTCTCGATTCTTAACCGATTTCTACGTTCTTATACTCTATGGATTCGTCTTGAAGAGACGAACACATCCATACGGTTTATGTGGCATGAAATTAAGGCAATAGAAATGGAGAATTCATGGAAGCTCGGGAAGAAGAGAGAGCTCATACCTTTGCTCAGAGAAGTGTGGCTTCGATCTGAGAGTTGTGTCACCTTCGATTGAGTCCAAGTAAGCTCCAGATGAAGTCTCCGGCTCGCAGTGAATCGCTCGGACTTGATTTCCACCAGACCCGATCACAACCTTTGGAGGCTAGAGCAGATGAGTGGCCTGGAGAGGGGGCTTTCACTGGGGAACTCCTTCTCTTGGTCTTGTGCAGGTGTGGGTGAGTTTAATTTGATTTTGGTGGAGAATTGGGAGATGTCCTAGTTTTGGGTGGAATTTTGGCTGAGAAATTGGGCTCTGTTGGTGGGAATTAGGGCAAATTGTCACTGGGGATCAATTGCTCTAAGTGTGGAGGATGATCTGGAACAATTTTGGCAGAGTTTCTGTATGGTTTTGTGCAACTCCTCTCATGGCCGAGAGGTGAGGGGGTTTAAATAGAGTCGGTGGAGGGCCTCCCGGGGGGTTAATGGCTGGGATCGAGTTCGCTGCAGGCAAGGGAAGAACAGCTCCAATGGCCACTGGGCATGAGGCAGCTCAACAAGAGAGAATTTCAATGTTTGGCTCCTTCCAAGGTCTCGGCCATGGTGTTTTCCGGCGGCTGTGGTGGCCGGCCGGTCAGGCATGGGTCACCCTCAAGGTCAGGGAGGTCAGAGCTTGATTCCTGTGAGTTCAATTGATGGTTGCCATGTGTAAAGAGGATGGCTTGAAATGGAAAGGGTAAGGGCTCATTTTGGGCTCAAATTGGTCGACCCATGATTTTGGGCTTGGTTCACCTCCCCATGACACTGGTTTTGGGCTGGGTGAATCGGTTGGGTCAGCTGGTCTTAAGTGGAGAAGTCTCCATCCAAGAATATTTACATTAAATTTGGGTTAAGGGGAATCATGAGTAAGGTTAATGACTTTTTGGAAGTGCTTAAAGGACCTCCTCCTTTTGCCCAATGTGGTAAGGTCACATGTAAACAACTCACATGGCTTGCATGTGGCTTAAGAATGGCTTCATGGCTCATATTTGGCTTGGGAAAAGTTGGCTTGGTTTCATGAAAATGGGTTTAAGAAATTTTGGTATTTTGGTGTAAAATTTGGATGGTTTGTCATATGGCTTTGTTTAGAAAGATTTGATTGCTGATTTAGGACTTAGGAATGATTTTAATTAAGTGAGGATGAGATGAGATTGTAATGTGGGCTTTAGGATGGGCTTGGGCTTTTGAGTTTGGTTAGGAATTGGCTTTTGAATGTCCTTTAGAAGTGGGCTTTTAGATGAAAATTTTGCAAAGGGCCATGCCAAATAAATGTTGGGTTTAGTTTAAGGATGTGTCATGAGTGATTTGAGAAAAATTTGAGGTGGTTTGGAATTGAATTGAGTCTAATTTGGGTCCCCTTGGTGGTAGGGTCAAAATGGGTCAAAATGGCCTACCTTGGGCTAAGATTGGGCTAATGTTGAAATTGATGTAAAATTATCATTAAGAAATATTTATGGGAGTGTTTCAAAGAGGTTTCAACTTTGGTTGAGTTTTGATTTTGGGATTTGGGCCTATTTGGGTTAGGTTTGGGTGTAGGCCCATTTAAGGGATTTTGGGTTTGGGTTGAATTTGAGTAGGGTTTGGGTCCAAATTTTGGGCAAATTATGTTAGTGTTTTCTTTGTGGGGATGTTAGGGAAGGTTTAGAAAAGGTTTGGGGTTAATTGGAGTTGAATTGGGTTAGTTTGGGCTAAGTTTGGGTCATGGGCCAAAATTGGGCCTTAAGCTTAAAAGTGAAATTAGATTCAAATTTCAATCAAATTGGACTTGGATTTGGTCTAGATTGATATTGGGGATATTGAATTGAAGTTTAGAATTGAATTGGACCAAAGTTGGGGTCAATTGGGGTGATTTGGTTTGACATTGGGTTCATTTGGGTTAAAATGGGTTAAATTGGGGGTTTTGAAAAAAGTGGGTTAAATTGACAAAATTGGCCCATGGTGTAGTTGAACAAAGTGAAATTGGGAATATTTGGGATTTTCTGAAATTTTCTAGGAATTTTCAGAATTTTTGGATTTTTTGGGTTAAGAGAGGCATTTTGGTAACTTGGAGGGTATTGGGGGTATTTTTGGAATTTTTGGTATATTTGTTGGAGATGGTCAATTTGAGTAGTGGGGGAAATGTTTGAGATTAATTTTAGGTAATTTTGGGTGATTTGGAAATTTTGGTGGTTTTGGGTAGTTCCAAGGGCTTTTAATAGGTTTGGTGGGTCCAGGGCCCCAGGGGTCAAAGATTGAAATTTTTGAAAAATGAAAATTGAGCAAGTGTGAGTGAAATGGAATCATTTTTGTTGAGCCATAAAGCCATGTTAAGTCCACATAAGCCATGAAAGAACTCATTTGAGACATTCAACATGTTGTTCCTAACCCTCTTAGCCAAGGGTTTAGGGGTTAAGGACCATCCATATGAATTACTCACATGAGTCAAAAGGTCAAGTTGGGTGAGAGTGTGGGTTTTAGGATTTGGAGTGTGTGTGTGAGATCTGTTTGATTTAGGATGCAGTGCTCGTTTATATAAACTATTTGGGATGTGAGATCTGTTTGATTTAATATCTTAAAATTTTTAAATCTAAAGTTATTTTTAAAATCAAATGCTTCTTTTTAAAACTATATATATATATATATTTAAATTAAATCTAAAATTTAAAATTCGCCGACAATTTCTGTAGGCGACCCCCTTTTCAAAACACATAACCTAAAAATAAGCCGTACACTGGTTAAGGCTTAATTTACATAACATGATTATGCAAATGCCTAACGAAAATCTGAGGATTTATGTTGCACTAGGCAAACTACCTCGAAATCCTATGGCTTGGTTATTTATTCCTAAGAAAGGATTTGCTGAAGAAGACTCAGGTTTTGCTGATGACGATGGCCGTGCTGCCAACTATGTTTCGAGCTCCTTGTTGTTGCAGAGGTTTAGTTTTAGAAAGTGAAAATCAGGAGATGAGAAAAGTGTTTTGGTTTAGAAAAGTCTTAAAGTTCAAATTCATCTTAGTGTTTTATTAGGGGAATCTTAAATTTGATTATAACAACACCGGTTAAAATCCAACGGTTCCATCATTCCGGCACTGTTATTTTTATCGGATTCACTTAGTCCAGATGAATTTGCTAAACTCAACTGAATGAGTTCCACACTTTCATTTAGACCGTGGGAAATCACGTTAGCAACACGTGGGTTACATCATCCGAGATATTCCCGATCATCCAACAAGACCTTTTAATTTAGTTGTAGTTGTAGTTTTGTTTTTCTGTTTGTGATTAAATTTTGAGTTGTCTTATATTTTGAAGTGTTGTGGCGGTGAATTTTATCTTGTTGTGACTTTTAATTTAGTTTTGAGTTTCAGTTTTGTGGCTATCCTAAAGGTTTCAGTTTTCATGCAGGGTGACATTTTTGTTTATCATGCAAGAAAAGTAAAGTACAATATAGGTAAATAAATTTCAATAAAATAAAAGCGTACCTGGCAGGGTCTTCTCGTCATTCCAAGCTACACTTGAAACACATGTTAGGGCATTTAAATATTTGCAACAAGATCCTAAGTAAAGCTAAAGGGAAGGTTTTGGTTGTCTACTAAAAAATCCTAATCCTATTGCTAGTCAATTCCTATGACGTCTAGGTTCTTGTGTTTTGTTAAGGATGATTTTCTTCACCAAAGAACAATTGAGTTCAATTGTTCTTCTAAAATATCCCATCATATTGAGGAAGTGTTTGTCTTAAACATCTTTTCAATACTTATGAGATTATTTCGAGTCCAAATGAATTTTACTGTACTGGTGAATTAATCATCTTAAAGTTTAGTTGAGTTTTGACTCTTGCTCAGTGAATTTAGATGTTTTAATTATCTAGTGAGTGAAGTAACATTTCATTTGATGTCCCATTTAAGATTTATAATAATGAAAGTCTTTAAGGTGCAAATTGGTTTGTTAAGGAACTTAACCACCCTTAATTAAAATTGATATGCTGACTTAAGATAATTTAATTTTTAAAATTTAATTCAGTTTCTTCTAAGTGTCTTAAATTACTTAGATTGAAAGGGATATTTGAGTTGTTTAATTTAAGTTTTGATGATTTAAATTTGATTTTGAATTAATCATATTAATTTAAGTTAATTTTAATTGATTTAATTTTCACATTTCAATTAGAGGTTATTTTGAGATCATTTAATGTTTTGAATTTGTTTTAGATTTGCTATTAGAATGATTCTAGATTAGTTTCAAATATTTTAAGTTTCTTTTAATTTGATTATTAAATGATTTAATGTTTTAAATTTTAATTAATTACTAAATTATTTTAAAGTTTTAAATTTTAATTGATTATTTAAATTGTTTAATGTTTAAAAAAAATAATTATGGATTATTTATTATTTAATTAGTAATTTCAATTATAATTATTAAGAATTGAATTTCATTGTATTAATTCAATTAGGGATTTTAAATCAAAGGATTAGTATCTTCTTAAGTTATATCTCTAATTTTAATAATCCAAAATTTTAATTAATCTTCCAAAATTTAAATGATCTAATTAATTAAGGTTCCATCTTGATATTTTTTTAAGGTGATTGATGGGTTTCTACCCTTTTATTCCCTAAGTTTTAATCATCCAAGGGAAGATTAAAATCAAATATTTTACCCTCCCCTTTTATTAGGCCTAAAAAATTAATTAAGGTTAAAATCCTTAATTACCTTTATGCCCCCTTAAGCATATTCATTTCATAACTCACTAAATTGAGCTCAAATAAATTTGAAATTTTTGTGTCACTTCACTCACATGTCAATTAAGACATTAGAGGAGAAAATATGATTTTTCTATTTTTAATTTAATTTACGTAATTATTTTTGTGGAAAATATGGGTTTTCAATGAAAATTCAACAACATGACCAAGGTAAGTTTTCTTTATTTAGGAAAATTATGGGATATTCCTACTGACTAGGGGACCCCTTGGACCAATTTTAGTGATTTTTTGAATTAAATTTTATTTATTATAATTATTTCAAGTTTTAGAGTATTAATTAATTTTAAAATAAAATTAAAATTAAAAAATGGATTTTATATTTTTCATAAATCTCTCTAACCATAAGAAACTCAAAGAAATAAATTTTATATTTTTTTCGATTTTTCTTTGATTTATTAGAATTAATTTGGTGGGAAAGGTTAAAAATTCATTTTTAATATTAAAAATTACATTAAGCCTTTAAAATTCAATATCTTAACCTAGAGGCTTAGGAAAAATATTTTGTTTGTTCCTAATGATTAGGGGACCAAATATGACATTTTTATGAATTTTAATGTTTTTGAGATTTTTTTAATTTTTTAATTATTAAAATATTAAAAATAGGTAAAAATGAAATTTTTTTAGAAAAATCCAATTTTAATTTTCCTAAACTTCTCTGGTATCAGAGAAGTCCCAAAACCAATTTGGTGAATTTTTAAAATGTATTTAGGGTTTTATGAATTTTTAAAGTTTGAAAATAGCCATGTGATTTAATTAATCCATTTAATGGGTTAAATCATTTTTAATTGGTTCCAAATTTTTACATGGGACTCCTCTGACCCTAAACATCAGTGAAGAATTGATTTCAAGTTATTTTGGTGAATGGTTATTCCAAATTAATTCTATCTTGGTTTTAGGGTTTTGGCAAAATTAAGGTTCATTTGAATGATCTAAGCCAAGTCCTAATTATCCTAGGGTCCTCTGGTCATAAGAAACCTCACCTAAGTCTTCTGGATTTTATTGATCAACATGCTAATTATTGGAATTAAAACACAAAAACAGACATATAAATTTAGAAAATCAATAACTTGCCATAGAGATGGCTTCTGGCCTTGGAAAATTCAGGGAATGTTCCCTGTAACAGAGGCTACAAAAGCCCTATGGTCCCATGCCATGGTGAATTGTATACATGAGTGGAGAATTAAAATACTAAAAATAGTATTAAATTAATTAAAAATAAAATACTTAACAAAATAATCTAATTCTTTTTCCACATTATTCTCCTCTATTCACTGAGCAAGAGGGTATTTTTCTTTTATTTTTATGATTTTTCTATGTAAAGATATCAATTTTTAAAGTTTCTGGTATTTAAATAAATAAGAAAATCTGGATTTTCCTACTTAAACCAGTCAGCGCCAACTCATCCTTGGCGGCTCCGAAGTCCCACGGGGCGCTCCCTGATTCGCCGCCGCCATTTGACTCGGCAGCCACGCGTCGCGCAGTTTATGTTTCGTTGCTCCGTCCGGCGCCATCTGAGCTGTCCATTGAAAACATGCGCGATCGAACGGTCCATGGTCATCGTCCCAACTGGTTCAACCCGAGAGCCGTCCATCTTCTAAACCTAATATCTCGCTCATTTCTCAACCAATTTTCATGTTCTTGCGCTCTATGGATTCGTCTTGACAAGACGAACACATCCATATGGTTTTTATGCATTGAAATCGAGCCAAACAAAATGAAGAATCGCTGGAAGCTCGGGAGGGAGGAGAGGTTAATACCTTTGCTCTGAGAAGTGGAGCTTCAATCAGAGAGTTGTGGCACCTTTGATTGAGCCCAAGGAAGCTCCAGATGAAGTCTTTGGCTCTGGGGAATTGCCTAAGTATGATTTCGACCAAGCCCGATTTCAAGCTTTGACGGCTGGAGAGATTGGGTGGCCTGAAGAGGGGGCTTTCACTGGGGAACTCCTTCTCTACCTCTGGTGAAGGTGTGAGAGGAGTTAATTTGACTTCTGTGAAGAATTGGGGAGTGTCCTTTTACTGGCTCGAGAATTGAGCTCCAAAATTGAGCTCGATCGATGGGAATTAGGGCAGGAGAACAGTGGGGATGAGCTTCTCTAGGCTAGGGGAAGCTCTGTGAGGAATTTGGTGGAGTTCTGTGAGAGTTGATTTAAGCCCACCCATTGGCCGTGGGAGATGGCTTGCTTAAATAGCCATGGCTAGGGGCTTCCAAGGTGGAATTGAGGGTTGGGATCAGCTGCTCAGGGGAGGAGAAGAAGAGCTGTGAAGTCCAATTGGAATGGGACAGCTCAGCAAAAGGGTTTTGAATTTTTAAACCAATTTAGACCTCTCGGCCGGCCAGGGTCAAGTCAGGTCAGGGTTAGGTGGTGCCAGAGGGGTTGAGTGGTGGCATCAATTTGAACATTTAGAGGTTTTAGGGTGGAGATTTGATGGACATTTGGAGTTTGGGTTAAAGGTGGCTAGCTTGGGTTTAGCCCTTGGTCCAAAGGCTAGATCTTTGCCCAAAGTGATTAGGGCTGGTCTTAAGGTTCATGGGGAGGTTTAAGTGAAGTTTAGTGGCTGGTTTGGGAATTTGGAGAGGGATTTGATGGTTTAGAAAAAGGGAAAATGGAAGTGAGAGGGGAAGGAGAAGATGACACCTCCCCTTGCCATTTTTTGGAAAAGATTGACTTTAGAATGGCTATGGGATGATGCACATGCCATGCCATGCTATGTATGAGCCATTAGAAAGTTTCATGCAAAAGGAATTAAAAGTTTTTTATGAATTTTGGGAAATTTATGCCATCATGCCCAATTTGGTATAATGTCATGTATGCATGCACTAGATTGGCCATGATGCCATGGGATGATGATCAAAATGCCATGGAATGATATTAAAAGGGAATTATGACATGTGCGCTCAATTTTGGGCTTTTAAAATTTGATTTTGTGGGCTTTTAAATATGCATATGGGGATGAGATTTTAACATGCACATGTTGATTTAAAATTTTGGAATTAATTATGGGATGACCAAATTGAATTGGAATTGGTTGAAATTGGATTTAGATATGCTGAAATTTGATTGCAAATGGTTTTGGAAATTTAGATTGGTCATGGGGTTCAATTTTAGGAGGATTTGGGCTTATGGGCCAAAATTGGGCCTTTTGGGTTTAGGTTAAAATTGAACTCAAAACTGAACCAAATTGGGCTTGGTTTTGATTGAATTTTGTATTTTAAATATTTAATTGAAGTCTAGATTTGAATTGGATCAAAATTAGGGTCAATTGGGTTGATTTGGTTGGACATTGGGTCTACTTGGGTTAAAAATGGGTCAAATTGGGGATTTTGGTAAAAGTGGGCTAAATTAGCAAAATTAGGCTATGGTGTAGTTGAACAAAATGAAATTGGGAATATTTAGGATTTGATGAAATTTTCTGGAAATTTTTGAAATTTTTGGAATTTTTGAAATTTTGGGCCAAGAGGGGTATTTAGGGTATTAAGAGGTTATTTGGAGGGTATTGGGGTATTTTGGTAGATTTAAAAGGTGTGGATTGTTTTGAAATGATTCTTGGGAATTTTGGGAAGTTTGGGTAATTTTGGGTAATTTTTGGAGAGTTTTGGGGTGGGCTTATGGACATTAACCAAGTCTAACCACTTTGGGACCAAGCTTAGCTAAATGGTAACCACTTTATGATCCTTAACATATTGACCCTAGCCATCTTAATCAAAGACTAGTGGCTTTGGTTCAATCATGTGAGTTTCTTAAAGGGTAGAAGGGGCAAGGTTCAAGGTTTAGGGTTAAAGGATGAAATGGCTTAGGGGTGTGTGTGTGTGTGCAAGAGATGCTCAAGTCACCATAGGTCACCCAGGGTAGCCCTAAGGCTTGGACATTCTATAGGAATTCATCCTTGTCCTCCTTCACATTAGTCCTAACCTTCCAAGTGATTTAGAGGTTGATGACCATCTACATAGGATTCCAAAGAGAATCAAGATTTGGTTTGAATTTCTAAATGGTGGGTCCCATCTCTAGTCTTCTAGGATAGTCAAGGAGAAGTTCTATGGCTAGATCCTAAGCACTAAGAGGAAAGAAAATACCTCACCAAAAATGAGGTCAACATGCACTTTAATGGAATTTATATTTGTGTTTTTCTTGTAGGAATAATTAAAATGACTGACTATGATGAAAGGAGCAAAAGAGGATCAAATTTATAAAAAAAAATTGAAGAATGAAAAAATTGACCTGTGGCGGCTAAGCGCCGGACCCTTGGCGCATAGCCTCGACAATTAAAAAATACAAATTAAATCAAAATTGGCGTCATTTTCAAGGGGTGTTTGAAGCAACTTTTGATGGTAACTTCCTTAACTTCTTTTGGGAGGCAGATTTGAATGAAGAGATGCATGTCAGTCGTTTTAATTATGTTGAGAGGTTAATATTTTAAAAAAGGTTTTAATAGAAGTTCGAATTAATTTATTATATATATATAGATTTTTGAAAGTAATATTTTGATTTTGGAGAATACAAGATCAAACTGATCTCATACAGGCGTTAGTTTAGATAATCAAGTGCTTCATCACAAGACATGTATCTATCTCGAAGAATAGATATATGACTTGGAATGAGGCTTGATCAAACAAACTAAAGAATTCATGACATCCATTTGATTTGCTAACCATTTTTGACCGACAATTTCCCCTATCTAATATGAAGGAATTAGATAGGGTTTATATTAATCTGGGGTCTTTAAGTTTCCTGTAAGGGCAAGCCCCTATAGTTAATTACATCTTAGATAACCGAAGTCACCTAAGAAAACTCTTGATATAGATCAGGAATTATTTATATTCATGACTTCCAAAGGTAAGGTTTTCCAAGAAATTGTGATAGTCGGAAATTCAATAGGTGAATGGCTCAAGTTTTGGAACATTTTATTTTATCGGAACCCAAAGGGGAGAAGGCTAGGGAAAGAATACAGATTCAAGGGAAATCTTGATGTCTAGTTTGGCTTCAAATCTTAGAAATGAAGTTTTTTAAATTTCAATCCTGCCAATTAATTATAGGAATTACATTTGCATAATATTCGATTATGCAAACAACCTGGAAGATGGGAGGGTTTATGTTGTATCGGACAACAACCTCGGAATCCTAAAATGAATTAGGGCTTATATTGCACAACAGGGTGCGTGCAAAAACCTAAAGGAAAGGTGAGGATTTATGCTGCACTAGGCAAGCTACCTCGAAGTCCTACGGCCTGTTGTTTTAAACCAAGGAATGGTTTTGCTGATGTAGACAAGTTTTGTTGTTGAAGATGGTCGTGCTGCCCACTATGCATGCTTCAAGCTCCTCGTTGCAGCAAGTTTACTTTAGAGAAGTGTCAATTGTAGAGAAAGGAGAAGTGTCATGTTTTAGAAATATTTAAATTGAGGTGTCTTAATACTTTATTAGGGGAAACATTAAAGTTGATTATAGCAACACCGGTTAAGATCCCACAGTTCCATCATCCCGACACCGCTATTTTCATCGAATTCACTTAGTCCAAATGAATTTACTAAACTAAACTTAGTGAGTTCCATACTTTCATTCAGTCGGTGGGAAAACCCTGTTAGCAACATGTGGGTTACCTTCTCCAAGGAATTCCCGATCATCCAACGAAATGTTTTAATTTAGTTGCAATTGTAGTTTTTGTTTTGTTTAAGATTAAATTTTGAGTTGTTTTATATTTTGAATGTTGTGGCGGTGAATTTTATCTTGTTGTGATTTTTAATTTAGTTTTGGTTTTGGTTTTGTGGCTATCCTAAATGTTTTAGTTTTCATGCAGGGTGACATTATTGTTTATCATGCAGATTGCAAGAAAAGTAAAGTGAGGTAAAGAAAACACAGGAAAAGAAAGTGCTGTAAACTTATAAAAGTGTACCTAGCAGATCTTCTCGTTCCTCCACCTGAAACTTTAGTATTCTTTGCAATAAACATTTATATTTCTAGAGAAGTAAAACCTTATGGATATGTTCGTCACAGGCCTATGGAGTCCTAGGTCATAACCCGGCGGGTCCTATTTGTTCATTTGAGAGATATTTTTATTTAATAAATATGATCGGTGAAATAGTCTTGCAAGGTGTTCGAAAGACTTGTGAAGTGCCTCTAGGAAATACCTAGATGTTTCACAATTCTTTTGAACTTCCTTGAGATCATTTTGAACCTATCATAATTATTAAATAATTTATCTGTTTTATACTTAAGCTCAGTGAGTTGGTGTTTTAATCATTTCTAAGAGGAGGGGAATTATCATTTGTTATTACATTTAGAGATTATGTGGGCGAAACCCCCTTCAGGAATAGTTAATTTGTTTGGGAAAATTAGCCAATTAATTTCATAACTGGGCTTGTAGTGTTTTCAGTTATTTAGAATTTGGCTGTGTTTGCTTTTCTAAGTCCCCCTTTAGCAAGATTGATTAAGCTTAGCTCACTACTAAGCCCTTTTAAAATTATGATTGATACATTTATAATTCTTTTTAGAAAATGTTAAATGAGTTTAATTAATTTTATCAAATTATTGGGCTGTCATTTAATACATCAAATAGGGGTGTAAGTTAATGGATTTTTAATCTCCGAGATTATCCTCTAACCATAAGGATCATTTTGTTTAATTATCTTCCAAATTAAAATTAATTAGGAAAATCCAAACATTTACTTTTGATATGACAAAATTGAAGTTGGTTTCTACCATTTATCCCTTTAATGTTTCAGACATCCAATCATATCATTTAGGATCATTTATTACCTATTTTACCCCTTTAATTAGGCCTAAATATTAATTAAGGCTAAAATCCTTAAAATTACAACTTTGCCCTTGGGGCCTTATCACCTCATAATTCCTTAAATTTAATTCAAAAGACTTGAGTTTTTATATTACCTTACTAATGAGCTGAATCAAACATTAGAGGAGAAAATGTGATTTTTCAAATTTTAATTTAATTTTAATATTTATTTTGATGCAAAAATAGAGGTTTTAGTGAAAATTCAATAACTTAATCAGAACAAAATATTTTACTTTGAAATTTTTATTGGAGAAAAACCTAGACCAGAGGATCACTTAGACTAAATTTCATGATTTTTTGAAGTTTACTTTAATTATTAGAATTATTTCAATTTCTGGGATTTTAATTAATTTTAAAATATTTAAAAGTTGAAAATTCAATTTTATATTTTTCAAAAATCCCTCTAAGGTCAGGGAACCTAGAGAAATAAATTTTGTGTTTTTCTAATTTTTCTTTTAATTTTTAGAATTATTTTAGTACAAAATTAAGGAAATTCATTTTTTAGCCTTTTAAAAATTCATTTAAGCCTTTAAAAATTAATATCTTGACTTAGAGACTTAGAAAAATTATGGGGATGGTTCCTAAGTGATTAGGAGATCAAATGTGACAATTTTATGATTTTTAATATTTTTGTAATTTTTAATATTTTTTAATTATTTAAATATTAAAATATGTTCAAAAATGAAAATTTTATAAAAATTCCAATTTTATTTTTAGAAAATCCCCCTGATCACAGAGAACCCCCAAAATTAATTTTATAAATTTTTGAGTTGTATTTTAATTATTAAAATTTATTTAAGTGCCCAAAATGTCATTGGGTTTAAGAAAATCATTTAACTTATTAAATTAGTTCCAAATGACTTAAAAATTTTTAGGGAAGTTCTTTTGTCCCTGAAGCACAGTAGAGAATCATTTTTAGGTTATTTTGATTTTTATTTTATCTTAGTTAATTAAGAGTTTATTTTAGTCAATTTGATGATTAGTGCATATCTTAGTGATTTAACCCATGAAATAATTATCCTAGGGTCCTCTGATCATAAGAGTCCTCTCAAAATTTACTTTGCATTTTATTTTATTATTTTAATTATTACAATTTTTATACCAAAATAGACACAAAAACTTAAAAAATAGAGATCTTCTCACAGAGATCTCCTCTGACTTTGGAAAAATCAGGAAAAGTCCCTCATGACAGATAGAATAAGACCCCTAAAGCTCAAGGCATGGTGAAATGTCTAGGTCAGTGGTGAATTAAAAGATTGAAATCAGTATTTGAATTATTAAAAATAAAATATACATAAAAAAAACTTCAAACCATTTCCACATTGTTCTCCTCTATTCACTGAGCAACACGATATTTTTCTTTTATTTTTATGATTTTTCCAGGCCAAGATATGGATTTTCTATGTTTAGGTGATTTAAATAAATCACAAAATATTGATTTTTTTACTTAACCATGTGGCGCTGACTGGATCCTCAGTAGCTGCTAATGACCACGCGTCGCTCCACTCTTTAACGCTGCCATCTAACTGGGATGTCACGCGACCGCGCTTTATGTACCTAATCTTTGTCCGACTCCATCCTGGCCGTCCAAACATTACACGTGCGATCTGACGACGCTCCTTCATCGTCTTCAACTGGTTCATCCTGAGAGCCGTTCACATTAAAACCCAAATATCTCAGCCTAGACTCAACCAAATCGCTTCGGTTTTGATCTTATGGACTCGTCTAAGCATGACGAACATATCCATATGGTTAATCACAGTTTAAATTAACCCAAATTACATGGAGAATCCATAGAAGCTCGGGAAGAAGAATGAGATAATACCTTGGCTCTGAGAAGTGAAGCTTCAATCAGAGATGCTCTACACCTTCGTTGGAGTCCCAGGAGCTCAAGGATGAAGCCTCTTGTCCTGGTGAATTTCCTAGGTATGAAAGTGACTTAGACAGATTTTGAGCTTTGATGGAAGTCTGGTGCAGAGGCCTTCTGTGATGGGGCTTTGATGGGGGATCTTTTTCTTTCACTTTTGGGAAGGTGTGGGTGCAGTTAATTGAGATTTAGTGCTGTGTGGAGGTGTATTGGAAAGTGTCATGGTTTCTAGCCAAGTTTAAGTTCTGAAATTGTGCTCAAGCAGTGAGAACCGGAGTGGTTAAGTGACTGGAATAGTCTTAGGGAGGTCTGGAGGAGCTCTGGTGATATTTTAGCAGAGTTTGATTAAGAAATTTTTAGCACTTAGATTTTGGCCGTGAGGGGGTAATTTTACAGCCATGGCCAATTGATTCAGCTCAACGCCTGGCTTTGGGTTCTTTAGGCTGCTTAGGGTGAGGGCAGAGTAGTGCCATTAATCACTGAGGTGATCCCTCACTGACAAGGCTCAATTTTTGAAGTTTAAGGGGTATGTGGGCGCTCGGGTTGAGCTGTTCCGGCGGCTAGGGCAGCCGACAAGGATAGGGAAGGTGACTGGCAGGTGCCAGGAAGTGTAAGGAGTTCCACAGTGCATTTAATTAGGCATGATGATTGCTTATTCAAGGGTTAAGGGGAGACATGGGCTAGCCATAAAGAGGAGGATCCATTGGTTCCTAGGTGAGGGACCTTTGGTCCATGGCTCAATGGACTGGGGTTAGGTCAAATCAGACCAGTCCTATGGGTCCTAAGATTAGCTGCCATGGAGTTGGTTTGGTCAATTTAATTCAATTGGGTTTAATTTAAGTGTCATTAGGTCATAGGCTCAATTTAGGTCACATTGGGTTTAAGTTAGGCTAGCTTGGGTTTGAGCTTGAGTTGGACCAAATTGAATTAGCAACATTGTGTATATGATTGTAATAATGATTTTTTATGAAGACTTGGAGTGGTTTTGAGTTCATTTGGGGGTTCAATTTGGTGGATTTTGGGATTTGGTCAATTTGAGGCAAGTTGGGTCAACTTGGGTTTAGGTTGAGCTAGGGTTGGGTCCAAGGCCAATTGAAGGTTCCAAATGGTCTAGAGGAATGTGGTGAAGAGTCCCCAACATCAATTGTGTGGAAATTTTGGGAATAGGGCAATCAATTTAGGAGATTTTGGACATATGGCTTGTTTGGGTCAAAATTGGGCAAACTTGGTTCAAGTGATTTGGGTGAGAATTGCACTCAAATTGGGGGCAATTGATGACTCAATTCAATTTAGGGGAGTGTTATGAAGGGTTTATAATTGCAATTGGGGAGAAATTGATTGGTATTAGGTCAATTTGAGGGATATGGGTTACTTAAGCAAAATTGGGGATTTTGGGTTTTAAGTAAAATTGAACTCAAATGTGGGTCAATTGAGCTTGGATTTGGTTTATATTGGTATTGGAGATGTTGAATTGAAGTTTGGAATTGAAATTGGGTAATATTGGGGTCAATTAAGTAGACATTGGGTTTAATTTGGGCACTTTTAGGTTAAATGGGTCAAATTGGGGCTTTTGGTTAAATTGGGTTAAATTGACAAAATTGGGTCATGTGGAAGGAGAAATGAAATTAGGAATATTTGGGAGGTTTGCAAATTTATGGGAATTTTTGGAATTTTGGGCTAAGAGGGGCATTTTGGTCATTTTGGGGATTTTTGGGGAAATTTGGCAATTTTGGGTAATTTTGGTCAATTTAAGTGGTGGTGGGTATTTTGGAATTATTTTTGGAGAAATATGAGCAATTTGGGTGATTTTGGAAAATTGGGGAATTTTAGGGTTTTGGGGGCATTTTAGATATTTAGAGTATTTTGGGGCAAATGGGTTAGAAATTTAGAATGTTTAGGAAAATTGAGGTTGGTTGAAGGTGAGCAAGATGAAATTGTTTTGATTGAGCCATGGACCAAGGGTCACCCTCATTTGGTCCTCTATGTGTTGGTACTAGCCAAACCCTAGCCTGAGGCTATGACCTTGAGAAAACCACTTGTATGAGTTTCCAAAGAGTTAGGGAACAAAACGGTGTACGTTGTTTAGGGTTGTGAGTGAGTAGTGTGAGCTCCAGACCTCCCGAGGTAGATCCTATGGCCTAACCACCTATACGAGACTTCCCCTGAGCTTCCTTATATTTGGTCTCTTTCTCCCAAAACTGGTGGTTAAGACTTAAGCATATGAAAACTCCCAGTGAAGTAAGAAAAGTTTGAATTTCTATGGGGAGGGGTATCATAACTAGTCTTCTAAGAAAGTCACCAGGAGAGTCTTATGGCTAGACCTTAGGCTATTCTAAAGAGAGACTAGACCTCAACCAAAAGTGAGATCAACAAATGGACCCTCAATAAGTGTGGTGTGTTGGAAAAGCACACTGCACGTATTGGTGTTGACCGGCTAGATCAATAAAACTAACACAATTTTCTGAGTCAAAACTCAAGACAAACACAAGATTTAGCGAGGAAGTTTCCACTGGGGATTAGGAGATAGAACTTCAAGTCCCGGGAGCTCTCACTGGGGAAGGAAAATGGAATTCCTTCACAAGAGAAGCTATGAATTTCAAGCTTCCAAACTCTGAACGAGTTCGATCTGAATCGATTTGGAGTTGGAATTTGGATTTGATTTCAATTTATTTTTTGGGTTTGAATTTTAATTTGATTTTGAGTTTTAATTAGAATTTACTGAAATTTCAGAATTTGTGGAATTTTAAATTTGAAGACTTTAATTTTGTGTGGAAAACTTTGAGTGTAGAGGGAAAATCAGAATTTCGATACCGATCCCGGAAGGATGAGAACTGGAATTTAGGTATCACCCTCAGAAATGAGAATCGGTATTTTAGTACCAAACTCGAAATTTTCGTGGATGTGGAAAAATTTCTCGAAAGGGAAATGGAAAATTAGGGAATTTCGGGGGAATCAGACGATTAAGCTCCGTTCCCGGAATTTCATGGAGGGTGGAAAAAAATTATCAGAAGGATGATGGAAAATTAGGGAATTTCGAGGGAATCAAACGACTAAGCTCCGTTCTCGAAATTTCATGGAAGGCAGAAAATTTCTTGGAAGGGTGATGAGAAATTAGGTAATTTCGGGGGAATCAGACGACTAAGCTCCGTTCCCGAAATTTCATGGAGGGCGGAAAATTTCTCGGAAGGGAGATGGAAAATTAGGGAATTTCGAGGGAATCAGACAACTAAGCTCCGTTCCCGGAATTTCATGGAAGGCGGAAAATTTCTCGGAAGGGTGATGAAAAATTAGGGAATTTCGGGGGAATCAGACGACTAAGCTCCGTTCCCGGAATTTCATGGAGGGCAGAAAATTTCTCAAAAGGGAGTTAGAAAATTAGGGAATTTTAGGGGAATCGGATGACTAAGCTCTGCTCCAGGAATTTCATGGAAGGCGGAAGAATTTCTTGGAAGGGAGATGGAAAATTAGGGAATTTTGAGGGATATCAGATGACTAAGCTCCGTTCCCGGAATTTCATGGAGGGCGGAAATATTTCTCAGAAGGGAGATGGAAAATTAAGGAATTTTGAGGTAAATCGAAAGACTAAGCTCCGTTCCCAAAAGTTCATGGAGGGTGGAAAAAATTCTCGCAAGGGACATGGAAAATTAGGAATTTTGGCGGAATCATACGACTAAGCTCTGTTCCCAGAATTTCATGTAGGGCAGAAAAATTTCTCGCAAGGGAGATGGAAAATTAGGGAATTTTGGGGGAATCAGACGACTAAGCTCCGTTCCTGGAATTTAATGGAAGGCGGAAAAATTTCTCGGAAGGGAGATGGAAAATTAGGGAATTTTGACGAAAATATTGGGGAGGAAAGCTCAAGGACTCACATCGGCCCAAGGCATCACATTAGGAGGGAAAGCTCAAGGACTCGTATCCAACCTAAGAGGTGACAGAAGGGATTCAGAATTTCGGTACTTATTCTGGAATTTTATTTGAGGAGAAATGGGTAAAATTTGGTATTGGCTTTCAATGAAAGCTATTTTGGCGTAATTTGGTCAAGACCGGTATCCATTGCAAGATTTGTAGAATTTTGAGATATTTCAGATTTGTGAGGAATGGCGTTATATGAAAAGTGTCACATTTGGTGGAGTGCCTGCGAAAGCGAGGGGGTTTAAAGATGAGTCCAAAGACTCAGGATCTCGAGAGAGAGGAAAAGCGAATATCATCATTTTGTTTTGTTTTTAATTCGTCATTTTTTTTCAATTTGTTTTGTTTCGTTATGTTTCATTTAATTTAAGTCTCAATTTTAAATTTCAATTTTGATTTTATTTCAATTTCATTTACATTTGACTTAAGTCTGGGTTTATTTCAGTTTTAATTTCATCATGTTTTTATTTTATCCTTTTCTTCTGCATTATCATTTTTGTCCTTTTTATTTTGGAACCAAACACGTGGTTCAACAGCTTTCGACTATCACACTGAAAAGAAAGCATTTGTGAAAATAGACACCTTCATTAATTTTGTTGTAGGTAGTACAACCGATCATATGCTGACAATCATCCAAAAGTAGATCATGCGTACAAAACTGAACAAGGCTGACATGTCATATCATCTGACTGCTACGAAAAGTGACGACACCAACTGTCATGACCCGTTGAAAGGGGTATTAGATTTCTGCTATCTGAGACTGCTGCGGGGACGAGCCAACCTGCCAAGGTTACACTCCGGAACAAAATTCCCTCTTGAACACCCGGAGTTACAGCCGTCACAGTGGCAAAGGACGAAGGTTCTCCAGTTATGGATCTGGCTCATAGTAAAATTGCGCTTTATCTTCATCCATTCTTCTGAAAGTGACTGACACCCTTTTTCTTCGAACTCCTAGGATGCAGTGTTTTGCTAAGTCTGCTCCATTTCATTTTAACACCAATACTGATCCTACTGGTAGGGGGATTTCAACCGAACCTCAGAATTCTCCCGGTCCAACAATCTTGATCTCTTGTCCAAATAAGATATTGCTTTCACTTATAAAGGAGACTGTGCAGAAGGGTCTTACAAAGTCATGGTGGTCGATATGAGGCGGGATACAGTCCCCGTCCTCATAAATATTTAAGATGCAGTTGTTAGGAATACAGTCTGTCGGCAATACGTGCCACTCGACCATCCTCTTTATCATTTTCTTGATTTGTCGTGGCATCTACAGCGAAGTTATAACAACAGCCACACCCTGATTTTTCCTCTTTTCCATTTTGACGGCTCTGTTTATGTCCTTGGCCTCAGACAACCTGCTCTGCCAAATGTCTGTAGAGTATCAATGCAGTACAAAATTTCTTCTTCATCCTTCCTCAAGAATACGTCAGTGTATAGCTTGAGTCCTTCCAGGATATTGACAAAGTTTCCTTATATATCTTCATAGTGTTAAAATTCTTTCTTTTTGATTATTTTGATCTTTGTCATGAAGTAATCCAGAACTCCTCGCGGTGGCGGCGGTAGGACAAACTGCGGTACATACGACTCTACCTCAGGATATTTTTGGCTCCTGAGTAGCATTAAGGCAGCTGCATATGCCTCAAATGTGTCATATTCTTCAAGCTGTAATACATGACATTCTGGGCATTCTGAAAATGCCCCTGACACCCAGTCTGGGTAAACCGAAGTTGCAAGTCAGACACCCAATCAAAACTTCTTTCATTGGATTAAATGTCGGCACGGGATCCTTTGCAGTCTCTGACTCAGTATCGGTGTGCGGTGCACTGTCGCTAGTTTCTCTCATTTCAGTATTGTAAGAGTCTTATAGAATGGGAGATAGCGCGGCGGCTAGCTCTCGAGCCTGTCTCCTCTCTATTTTATCCAAGAGGTGACGCTTCGTACGCGCCAACGGTGTATCGGGAACTCTCTCGGCTGAAGCAGCAACAAGATCGCCTTCTAAAGTAGTGATCATGGATGGAATCTGAGTATGTCTCGTGTCAAGGAGGTGTAGGTCGACGAATCCCCCAGTTCCTCCGTATTCTGATGTCTGTCCGATCTCTCTACGACCACTTTTCCTCATCAACTTTATGTTTGTAGCCTTCTTTCGTTTGTTTCGTTTTCAAGATGCGATGTCCAAGCCATTTATAGAGGCAAACACCAACTCGCAACCCGACTCCTCCTGCACAAGTAAACAGGGGAAATGTCAGTGGGTGGTGTTGTGTACGAACAAGAACAAGGACAAAAATCATCTTTCTTTTTTTAATAAGTTTTATAATTTTTTCGATGCCATTATCTTATTTAATATAATTTTATGAGATTTAGATTTAGAAATTTCAATTAGTGTATTTTATTTTTGTGAGAAAATTTATTTTATCATATTTAATTTCAATTTATTACAAAATTTGGATCGAGTCACAGATGCTGGCCCTACTCTACATCAAAATGAAAAATTTACTCCAGATTCCTCATGTCGCATAGTACTTCTTGAGATATCGTCCATTTATCGACAACATAAGTCTCTTCCCTTGAGAATCTACTAACTGGTACGATCCTCCAGAGTAAACCTTTTCCACCATGAATGGTCCTTCCCAGGTCAGTTCAAATTTTCTGCTTATCTTGCGATGTGGAAGAATAGGCCTTCTAAGAACGAGCATGAGGTCACCAGTTTTGAACGACCTCGAGAGAACCAACTTATCATGGGCTTGAATCATCTTTGGTTGGTAGAGTTTCAACTTCTACTGTGCAAGCAATCTTTTTCCTTCAATTCTTTCTAGTTCTGCCAGTCGTAATTTGACACTCTCTTCTGTTGTAATTCGATTGGAGACGGTGATCCAGAGTGACGATAGCTGAACTTCTAGCGAAAGGACTACCTCGGACTCGTACACAAGTGCATACGGCGTAGACTGTATCGACATTCTGACTGTCGTCCTGTAGGCCCATAAAGCTTCTAGCAATTTCTCGTCCATCCTCTTTTGTTGTCGTCGAGCGTCTTCTTTAGAATTTGAACAAGCATCTTGTTGAAGGCTTCTGCCAAGCCATTCGCTTTGAGGTAATAGATCGTAGAGTATCTCCAATCTATCATGTGTCTTCTGATGAAGTTGTTGATTTTCGTGCTCTTGAAGGTAGACCCATTGTCAGAAATGATCCTACACGGGACATCGAAGCGGTAGACAATCTGATTTTTAAAGAACTATAGAACTTGCAGTGCTGTAACCTCCCGTAGCGGAACTGCCTCTGCCCACTTAGAGAAGTAGTCTATAGCTGCGAGTATGAATCTATGTCCTATTGAAGACGGAGGGTCTATCGGACCCACTATATTCGTGCCCCAACTCTCGAATGGCCACGAGGCGATCATGGGGTGTAGAACATTCGGAGGTTGGTGTAAGACCACTCCGTGCACTTGACACTGATTACATTTCTTTGTTGTATCCATGCAGTTCGTCATCATTGCCAACCAGTAGTATCCAAGTCTTTTTATTTTCATCTTCATTTTCGGTCCTGACTCGCACACAATCCGGCATGCACTTCTTTAACGATTTTCTATGCTTCAGCTCTGTTGAGGCATCTGAGCCACATCTGATTGAAGGATCTTCTGTATAGAATATTGTCAATTAAGGCATATGAGAGAGCTCTCTTCTGAATCTGATGTGCTGCTGATTTGTCTTCTGGTAACCTTCCTGTTTGCAATCTCTTCTCTTCAAATCTTGTGTAGACTATCGAGGTCGATCTGTGACAAAACCTAACGTCCCTGTACTGTAATATCTATAGAATCTTCGGGTGGACAAGCCAATTATTTAGCGAGTTTAGCTAAAGCGTCCGCATTGGCATTATCTGCTAGAGGAATTCTATAGAATATCACACTCAGAAATTGCTCGAGTAATTTCACCCTGTACCGGTGGTATTCCTCTAATCTCGGTTTTAGAATTTTGTATTGTCCTGCTACTTGTTGAATGACAAGTTGTGAGTCACCATAAATGGCAATGTCTGTAATTTCCATTTGTATTGCTAATTCCAAACAGGTGATTAGAGCTTCGTATTCTGCTTCATTATTGGTATATGGCTCTGACAGGTGGTAAGAGAATCTTAGCATCGCCTGATTCGGAGTTACGAAGACCAAATCGATTCCTGCTTTACATGGCATCACTGTATGTTTTCCTTTGTCTCTTCGTGCTGATGACGCTCCATCGAAGTACATTTACCAACGTTGAGTGTTGGGATTTTCCACTTGCATTATCTGTTTGTCTCGTAGATCATCATTAAGAGGGGACCCAGCTAGTAGTGGGTGCGCTGTGAGAAAATCTATAAGAATCTGTTCTTTGATAGCACGAAGGGGCACAAAAGTTATGTTAAATTCCAATAATATCATTGACCACCTTGCTAAGCGTCCTGAAAGTGTTGGTCGGGTCATCAAATATTACAACGGGTTAACTTTCAAGATCAGGTTGACCTTATGAGACAACATGTAGTGTCTGAGCTTTTGAGCCGCAAAAACCAAAGCCAGATGATGTTTCTCAATAGGAGGATACTTTACTTCTGCCTGTATTAGACGTCGACTTAGGTAGTAGAGTGCATTTTCTTTGCCCTCATCATTGACTTAGGAAAGTAAGGCTCCAAAGGACTCGTCCAAAGCCACAGTATAAAGCATCAACGGACTACCCAAGATAGGGGCTGCCAAAACAGGAGGTGTCATTAGATATCATTTAATATCTTCAAAAGCTCGTTGATAGGGCTCTCCCCAAACAAATGTGGCATCCTTTCAAAGTAGGTTCAAAAAGGGGAGAGACCTTCCTGACAAATTAGATATAAAGCGTCATAGATATGCCAATTTTCCTTGAAAAGAACGTAATTGCTTCAAGGTTCTGGGAGGAGGCATTTCTAATATCGTGTTAATCTTTTCTAGGTCGATTTAGATTCCCTGATGACGGACAACAAATCTGAGATATTTCTCGGAGGTAACACCGAAAGCGCATTTTAAGGGATTCATCTTTAGATTGTATTGTCTTAATCGTTCAAATACGATACTGAAATCAATTAGGTGATTATCTTTTACTTTGCTCTTAATGACTAAATCATCCATGTAGCATTCCACTTGGTTGTGAATGAGGTCATCGAAGATCTTCGTCATTGCTCTTTGGTATGTTTCTCCTGCGTTCTTTAATCCAAATGGCATCACGGTGTAACATCTTAAATCCCGATCTGAGTTCTGAATGCCGTAAGTGTTGCATCTTCTGGAGCCATCTTGATTTGATTATAACCTGACGATCCATCCATAAAGGAGAAAATGTTGTGTGACGATGCGATATCCACCGTTAATTCTGGTATTGGCAACGGGAATTCGTCTTTTGGACATGCTTTATTCAAATCCATGAAGTCGAAACAGACTCGGATTTGTCCATTTTTCTTCTTTACTGGCAGACGTTGGCTAACCATGTCGTATACTTCTCTTCTCGGACAAAGTTAGCATCTGTTAATTTCTTTATTTTTGCTGTAACTTGATGTTCGATTTTGAGGCTCATTCTTCTGAGAGCATGCTTTACTGGTGTTGTATTTTGATCCACTCCCACTCGGTGAATTGCAACCTCTGAAGATAGTCCAGGCATTTCGTCATAACTCCAAGCGAAGCAATTTTTAAATTCTGACAGTAACCTGACCAAGTTTGTAACCTCTTCTTCGTTGAGCAACGAACTTATAAAAGTTGGTCGGGGCTGCTCCTCAGTCCCGAGATTGATCTCCTTTAATTCGTCCACAGTTGATTTGATTTCTTCTTCGAATTCTGGCGGAGCCTCTTCTATTGGTTGATCTTCGTATTCATCTTGGATATCGAGACAATCTTCCACCGGCTGACTAGTAACAACCATGCAAAATCCTGAGTCATCGACGGATCCGACCGTACCGAACCCAAGTCCTTCCTTTGAGTTGAGTTTCTTTCCTTTGGTACTCCATAATTTTTCAAACGATTGTAACTTAACTTTTGGCATTTTCTTTGGCACATATCCTTGTTGAATTAACTTTTGTAAATAAGACAAAAAGTAACCAAAAGGTAATTATATTAATTCATTAGAATCGCTTTCTTCGAGAGTTATACAAGGTTCAAAAGTAGAAGGAGAAGCTTTATAAAACTTGATCGGTTTAAAACCATCATTATGGACTTCCTTGACTTCCATACTCTCGATCTTTTAAGGATGGATTGGAGTTAGTTTCATGGCTTGCACATAATGATTAATCTGATCATACATTGATTCATATTTGTCTCTTTCTGTATCTTCTGTAAAAATCTTAAACCGAGGCTTCTTTTGGCTTATCATCATTGTTTCTTTATCCTATTCGGAGCTTCCTTCTACTTCAATGTTGATCGGTGGCTTCGTCCGTTCAACAATATGGTGAGTTCTTCCTCGACCACATCCCCGGCCTCGACCTCGGATGCGTGGGCTAAAAGAACTTCCACTAACTCGTTGTTAAGGAGTGGCTGGAGATCATTGAACTGGAGTCGTATGGTCCCGTTCTCATAGTTCTTCTGAATTCTCTACTTTACTTGTCTCAATTTCTCTTGAAAGTATTATTTTCTTCGGGGAGCGTAGTAGGCGCCGTCTTCGTGAATGTCTACTTCATGTATTGAGAAAGGTTGTAAGTCTCCCTTAATACAATGTTCTTGTCTGTCGTTGTAGTACTTGATGCATTGGTGAAGCGACGATGGGACCATATTGTACTCGTGAAGCCACGGACGACCAAGCAGGGTATTGAACGATGTATCCGCATCGATGACATAAAATTTTACAGTTATTACTAGATTTCTAACTTTCATTTGTAGCGTTATAGATCTGAGGGCTCTTTCTCCTTTTTGGTTGAATCCTCTTAGCATCATTTTTTCCATGAAAAGTTCTCGAGCATCGATGTCCAAGTAGGCTAGCATCTGTAGACTCATTATGTTGAGCGATGCTCTAGGATCCACTAACACTCTAGAAAGTATGAACCTGCCGATGATGACGAAAATGTAGAGCAGAAGGTTGTGATCGGCTGTACCGAGTAGTAAATCTTCATCGATGAAGGTTACGCCAGAATGTTCTTTTAAAGTGCAAACTACATCTTAGGATGTGCTAGCCAGTTGTGCTAAGAAAATATCCGGATCAAGTAGAGCCTCGATCAAATTTTCTCTCATATCCTTTGATAGGATCAGAGCATCGTAAATACTTAGTCTGGCTGGCAACTTCCTGAGATGAGCTAGCACGTTGTAATCCACTTTGTTTGAATCTTCAATTTCATCTCGCACTCGTACTTCTTCGGTTGTTGGGGACATTTCTTCTTGAGTAATTGCCTGTTTTCCTTTATCCGTTGGAGCTGTTCTTGGCGGTAGCATCTTGCCACTTCTTAAACGTACTTCTGTTATTTCTTCTTGTTATGGACCTAGAGATCCTTCTATTACTGTATCTGTCTCTTCTGTATATGAAAAGTCCACGTTGATGGCAAGTGGAACTCCTTTGCATTCGAGGACTGGCTCCTCGCTTCCAGTGTTGTTGTAGCCGATATTGTCGATATCTTCTTTATTTTCGCAACATTCTTGTCGGGAACAATCATGATTTGAGAATCATTTTGGGAATCGAAGTTGGGGTTAGAGAGGTTTTGATTAGTTACGTCATCACTAGAGACAGTAAGAACGTAACCAATATCATTTATATTATCATTATGTCAGAGCATAAAGGGGCATAAAGATAATGGTACAAGGTCAGGGGTTTGAGGGGTTTCACCCCCAAATCCGAAACAACCAATCTAAAAGGGGTAGCCTGTATCCTACCCTTTGTACTATCGTCCTTAATTCCTTTTACTATCTGCTTCTTCCTCCATTGTTGTCGCGGTGGCTTCCTTGGTGAAGTCTTTGCCTTGGATTGTGCTGGCGGCAAATTTCGGACAACAGCTTTCTTTGGAGTAGACTGGATCTAATCCAAGACTTTCTTGAGCTCATTCCAAACTGTGCTCCATCCACCTTTACCGGCATACGGATCAATCGGAGAGATCAGCTCAGCTGAAATCACATTTATAGAACCTCTTTCAGGTTCTTTTAAGTATTCCTTTGGTATTGTTATATTTCCTTCTTTGTAATTTCGCTCGAGCCAATCCTTAAAACTAAAGCAGTTTTCTATAGTGTGTCAGAGCATCCTGTGGTAGGGGCAGCAGTTGGGCCGATCCTTCTTGTCCACCTCCTCCGGCTTCTTCAGCTTGGGCAATCTGAACTTGGGCTTCTTCATTAGATTCTTGAACATCTTTGCTACGGCGTCATCTTTGAAGGAGTAGTTTCCGCGCAGCCATTCTAACATCTTCAGACCCTGTCGTACATCTGCCTTGTATGACCTCTACTGCTGACCAGGCTGACTGCTCTGCTGTGCACGAGGCTGGCCATACTGCTGAGGCTGACTGTACTGAGGTGACTGATTGTGCTGTTACTCAAGCTGAATTCTCATCGGCTGCTTTCCTTTGTCAACCGTTGCCACTACGCTCGACCTCTTCTTGTATGCTTTAGTCGTTCTTGTTTTCTTTGTCTTTTTTGCAGGTTCCATGTGCTTGACTTCTTGTAGGTTGTTGGCTTTGCTAAGTAACTTCTCGAAGGACTTGATGGTGAGACCCTTAAGCATGAAGGCTACCGGACCGTGGATACTCTTGAGTAGTATCTCGATCGCGTGTTGTTCTTGTAGCTAAGGTTCACATTTCATGCTTAAGTTTCTCCAACTGAGAATGTAGTTAACCAAAGTCTCGTCGGGCTTCTGCAGCTCCACCACGAGATCTTCTATGGAACATGATGTCGGGCACTAGCGAATCTTTTTACGAATATGTTTTCCATTTCTGCAATGGTCTTTATTGATCCGTTGGGAAGCTCGGCATACCAATCGAAAGCTATTCCTGATAGGCTGCTGACAAACCGACGAAACAACAAAGCTTCATTTCCTCCTTTGTTGCAACAACTAGCTCTGAAATGTGCTATGTGTTGACAAGGATTCCCTGTCCTATCGAACGTCTTGAAAGTCGGGGGCACGAAGCCTTTAGGGTAAGGAATGGCATCAAAATTCTCCGGGTAGGGTTTACCCTTTGAAACTGATGCACCTCCTTTGGACTGAGCCAAGGCCTCCCAAACTTACTGTTCAACCATCTGTTTAATATCTTTTTCTGGTGAATTTGGAGTCGTATTTCTTCTTGGTGGTTCGTCTTCATTGGCTGAAGCGACCTCCCTTCTTTTATCGGCGATGTGTATAATCTCAGGTTGGTTAACCTCAGGAGATGTTGTTGGTCGTGGCTGTGACTGTCCGTGGAGTGTAACCATGGCGGTCATGGCAGCGGTCATCTCCTCTATTCTTTTCTCCAGAAGGTTAATCTATTCATCTCTTGTCAGGACGGTCCTCCACAGCTCATCCGCGTCGTTCTCCTCACTTGGAGCATCGCGCGCAGATGACGTGGACCAAGTTTCAACCACATTGATTTCCTTTAATTCATCGTCCATGTAATCCGACAGGAAGTAATCCTCGTCATCGATATCCAACCCTTGTTATTTGGCTAACTCAGAAATTTCTGCCCGGAGCTTTCGAACTCTATCATAAATTGTTTTCTTCTTAGTCAGGTTTAAATCTGTAGGTTTTTCTGTGTTATCACTCTTTTCTGCAATTGATTCAGATGCAATGGCAGCAGTGGCAATGGGAACATCAGACTCATGATCCTTTTTGCAGTTAGCAGACCTTCCAAAATGTACAGGTACAACACCTCTCGGTAACCACACTTTCCTCTTAAAAGTTGACGTTCTGAGACAGGTATGTTGGCAGGGACATCGGGGTGACGAGGGGAAGTGTGCTCCCTAGTGTGTAGACCATGTACAGAGGAGAATACTCCTCTCGTATTCTTTGTCTTTCAGGGTTTCTCATGATCATTGGCAGTTGGTACTCTCGGACCCAGTCGGGACTTGACTAACTTGTTTATAGTATTATCATCTGTAGTAGTTGTATCAACACGCTTCCCTAAACGATGTTTGATGGAAACTCAGACAGGTCTTTCCATTTCCAAATTTTTATCCTTAAATTTGGTGGATATTGCACATCCCATCCTCTTGAGATGCTTGGCGACAGAACAACCCTCCATTTCAGACAATCTTCATAGAAGGGTGCGAGCACGGGTAATAGGTGTGGGCCTTCCCCTCACCTTATCATGACCATGTGGTGCTGGAAGTGTAGCGGCAATCTTATGAAGACTTTCATCTCCAGTAGTGCCAGCTAATGGGTGAAACCCGCTACCTCGAAGAAGAGGAGAGGTATCCGGTAAACTGAGTACCTCCTGTTGAGGAATCTCATCGATTACTGGCAGATTTGCAACTTGTGTTCTAGCGACCCTGCGAATCTTGCGGTTGCGGTTTCTTCTTTGAGATTTGGTTAGCAGGGGAGGTCTAGAACTTGATCCAACTTTGAAGACTGGCAGCGGAGCAGTGAGGGTATCTTCAGAATCATCTTCTCGCAGAATTTCTTTCCCTTTGGCAGACGGGAAAGTAGATGCAGTGACGGCAAAGCCGTTGGCAGGTAGAGGCGACAACTCTCCTTGGCACGGAGAAGGTTGACTTGACGGGGGCAGCGATTATTTTCACCTTCTTAGCAGAAGGAAAATCTTCATGGGAGTTCAGGTCGAACTCAACTGACGGCTCTTGAATTTCGGGAGTGGAAACTTTAACGACCACAAACGGAGCTTTTTCAAGTACGACTTCAAACTCACTGAAGCCGGTCCCGAATTAAATCATCAGTGCTGCAAGACGGGCTTCATGGGAGGAAGGCAAGTTGCAGGAGAAAGTCAGTGTAGGGGCTAACATCTTTAGCTGCTGATGAAGCATTCCGAAAGTTAGTGAGGGCCAAAAACCTTGCATCATAGTGCAAACACTACGAAAAAGGTTGTTCTGTAGACTGGGAAAATTTTCATTTTTTTAGATTTTCATGTGTTGGTTAAAAGGAGCTTTAAGGTTTAAAGAAGAGCGGGTCAATCTGGCAAAGACAAGATTGAACCCGAGAGGTACAGAAAGGAGGGTGAAGTATGGGATTCTATCGGAGGTCCCCTTCACAATGTAGATTGCCCTAGTGAGATTTGCTCGCTGACACACGTATTGGAGGTCCTACCCCACAAGATCAAAAGGAAAACCTAGGGACTCCTGAACCCTTCTATTTAGGAGTGAATAAATAGACTGTCCTGAAATCCAGAGGAGTTGATCACACTTTCCCAAGAAAGAAATGGGTAAAGTATGTCAACTGAAGAATGGTAATCTGTATCATGAGGGACATGAGTGTTGACCTCAATTTTGGTGAGGTCTGATCTCTCTCCTTTGTACTTAGGATCTAGCCATAGGTTTTTCCTTCGACTATCCTAGAGGACTAGCAATGGGACCCACCACTTAGAAATTCAAAACACTTCTTGACTCCCTTCAAACCCCACATGTTTGAGTGTAAACACCCAGGCCACTTGGAGGGTTAAAATCAATATGTGGAGGTTTAAAGGATGAGGTTCCTGTAGGACTCTTTGGCCTTAGGATTACCCTGGATGTCCTGGTCTTGGTGAGGATAAGCTTGCACACACCACGCTCTCACACACATTCCAAATCCTAAAACCACCCTTACCCAACTTGGCTTCCTGACTCATGTAGGAAACTCATATGGATGGACCTTAACCCCTAAGCCCCTAGTTAAGAGGGTTAGGAACAACATATTGAGTGCCTAAAATGAGTCCTCTCATGGCTCTTGTGAGCTTAATATGGCTTCAGGGCTCAACCAAAATGGTCCCATTTAACTCACAATTAATTAATCTTCATTTTCCCCAAATTTCAATTTTTTGCCCCTCGGGGTCCTAAACCCACCAAACCTACCAAATGCCATTGAAATTGCCCAAAATTTGCAAAATTCCCTAAATTAACCAAAATTCCTCAAAATCAATCCTAAACATTTCCTACCACTCAAATTGATCATCCATGGCCAAATATACTAAAATTTCCAAAAATACCCCAAATACCCTCCAAATACCCAAAATACCATTTTTGGCCCAAAAATCCAAAAATTCTCAAAATTCTCAAAAAATTTTAGAAAATCTCAAATATTCCCAATTCCATTTTGTCCAACTGTCACATACCCTAATTTTGTTAATTTAATCCAATTTGATCAAAAAAGTCACAAATGGGCCCTTAAGGCCTAAAATGGCCAATTGACCCAATCCATCCCAAATTCAACCCAAATGTTACCCAATCTTCCCCAAATTTGTTTTGAAATCTTTCTAACATCCTCACAAACAAAATTCTAACTTAATTTGCCCCAAATTTGGAATCAAACTCCACCCAAGCCTAGCCCAAACCAAAAATCCCCAATTTATCCTAAACCATCCATGAACCCAAACAAGCCCAAATCTCAAAATTAAGACCCAACCAAAATTGAAAACTCTTTGTTATACCCCCATAAACATTTTTCATCATTAATTTTACATCAAACCCAACATTAGCCTAACCTTAGCCCAAATTAGCCTAAAAGACCCAAATTAAACCCAATTCAACCCTAAATTGCCCCAAATTGGCTCCAAACCTTTCATTACACATTCCTAAACTAAATTCAATGCTTATCGGGCTCAATCTTTTACAAAATTTTCATCCACTAATTTGTTTTAAAACCTAAAAGCCCACTTCCCTTAAAGCATTTTAAAAATCCCATCCAAAATGATTTCAAAAAGCCCAAAATCAATCCAAAGCCCATATGACATTTCTTTCTATCATCCCTTGAATCAAAATCACCCATAAGTCTCAAAACCATCATTAAACCATTCCAAATCAAGCTTCATGAAAATTTTCCACCAAAATGCCAAAATTTCTAAAACTTACTTCCATGAAATGAGCCAACCTTTTCCCAAGCCATGAGCAAGCCATGGAGCTTTGTGTCAAGCCACATGAAGCCATGGGAGATCTTTCCACCTCACTAAGCCATTAATGGCAAAATGAGGAGGTTCTTTCTTAAACCTTCACTTAACTTTTTTAACCCCATCCATGTTACACTCTAATCCAAGTTAGCCACCTCACCATGGATGGAGACTTCACCACCCTTTCCTAGGCGACCCAAATGATTCCCTCGATCCGAAACCGAGTCATGGAAGGGTGCACCCAACCCATTTGCATGAGTTGACCAAGCCAAGCCCAAAAAGAGCCACTTCCCACATTCCCTTTAAATCAACCCCTTTACACATGGCATCGGCCGATTCGGCTCACAAACATCGAGCCACGACCTCCACGACCACGAGGGTGACGACCACTGGCCGAACCACCACCCCAGACGCCGGAAAACACCAGGCCGAGAGCACCCATTTGATTCAAAAATTCAAAACTCACCTGCTGAGCTGTCCCATGGCCAATGGCCATTGTGGCTGTTCTTCTCCTTCCCTAGGCAGCAAATCCCAAGTCCTAACTCCCCCTGGGAGGCCCTCCAGCCATGCTATTTAAACACCACCACCTCGCGACCAAAAAAGGTGTTGAACCAAACCTTACCAAAACTACGCCAAAATCACTCCACACTCTTCTCTAAACCCGAGCACTTGATCCCCACGAAATCCGGCCCTAAAACCCTCTCTGTGAGCTCAATTTCTAAGCTCAATTTTAAGCCAAAAAACAGGACATTTCACCACAGTGAGCCAATCTTCAAATTGATTGACTCTACACCTTCACCAGACCAAGAGAAGAAGTTCCCCAGCAAAAGCCCTCTCACCAGGCCAGCCATTCTTCCTATCGGCCAAGCTTTGAAATCGGGCTTAGTGGAAATCACACTTAAACAATTCACCAGGGCCAGAGGCTTCATCCCCAGGCTCCTCCAGCTCCAACGAACGTGCCGAGCACATTCAGTCGAGGCTTCACCTCCTGAACTAAGGTATGTGGACTTCTCTTTAGCCCGAGCTTCCAGCGATCCATCATTTAATTTGAGTCGATTTTGATGCATGTTAGCTGTATGGATGTGTAGCTCTAGGCTAGACAAACATGTAGGAGAAAACCGCATGCAATTTGGTTAACTATAGCTCGAGACCTTAAGGTTTTAGTGTAGAAGGTTCTCGGGTTGGGGCACTCGGGGACGATGAACGGATGCCGTCCATTCGCGCGTGTATCAAATGGACGGTCCAGATTACGCCAGATCAAGATACGGGACGAAACCGCCGGACGCGTGGCTGCTGAGTCGGATGGCGGCGTAGAATAGAGGCGCGCCGCGTGGGCTTTCGATCCGGACGAGGATGACGCGGCGCTGACTGGGTTAAGTAGGAAAATAGGTATTTTCTGAATTATTTAAATAGCGAAAACTTCAAAGATCCATATCTTTGTGTAGAAAAATCACAAAAATAAAAGAAAAATACTCTCTTGCTCAGTGAACAGAGGAGAATAATGTGGAAAAAGAATTAAGTTGTTTTATTAAGTATTTTATTTTTAATTAATTTAATACTGTTTTAAGTATTTTAATTCTCCATTCATGCATATAATTCACCATGGCATGAGACCATATGGCTTTTGTAGCCTCTATCTTTGGGAACATTCCCTGAATTTTCCAAGGCCAGAGACCATCTCTATGGTAAGTTATTGATTTTCCAATTTTATGTCCCTGTTTTGGAATTTTAATTCCAATAATTTGCATGTTGCTTAGAAAATTCTAAGGAAATTAGGGGAGGTAGCTTATGACCAGAGGACCCTAAGAAAATTATGGTTTGATATAATTCCTTAAGAATAACCCTAATTAGCCCAAACACTTAAAATTAAATTCTAATTAATTAGGAGTAACCACACAACAAAATCACTTGAAATCAATTTTATGTCATTTAGAAAACAGAGAATCTCACATAAAAATTTGAAGTCAATAAGAAATGATTTAGCCCACTAAATGGATCATTTAAGTTGTATGGTCATTTTTAAACTTTAAAAATTTATAAAACACAAAACACACTTCAAAAATTCACCAAATTAGTTTTGGGGCTTCTCTGGTATCATAGGAGTCTAAAGAAATTAAAATTGAAATTTTCTAAAAATTTTCATTTTTAACCATATTTTTGATATTTTAATAATTAAAAAATAATAAAAATCACAAAAATACTAAAAATCATAAAGATGTCATATTTTGTTCCCTAATCACTTAGGAACTAACCAAATATTTTTCCTAAGTCTCTAGGTTAAGATATTGAATTTTAAAGGCTTAAGACAATTTTAATATTAAAAAATGAATTTTCCAACCTTTGCACTAAATTAATTCTAATAAATCAAAGAAAAATTAAAAAAATATAAAATTTATTTCTCTGAGTTTCTTGAGGTTAGAGAGATTTAAGAAAAATATAAAACTTAATTTTCGATTTCGGTTTTATTTTATAATTAATTAATACTCCAAAATTCAAAATAATTATAATAAATAAAATATAATTCAAAAAATCACTTAAATTGGTCCAAGTGGTCCTCTGGTCAGTAGGAACATCTCATAATTTTCTTAAGGACAAAAACCTTATCTTGGTCATGTTGTTGAATTTTCATTGAAAATCCTTATTTTTATCAAAATAATTATATAAATTAAATTAAAAACAGAAAAATCATATTTTCTCCTCTAATGTCTTAATTGACATGTGAGTGAAGTGACATAAAAATTTCAAGTTCATTTGAGCTCAATTGGGTGAGTTATGAAGTGATTTGGCTTAAAAAGGGCATAAAGGTAATTAAGGATTTTAACCCTAATTATTACTTTAGGTTTAATCAAAAGGGAGGGTAAAAATATTTGATCTTAATCTCCTCTTGGATGATTAAAACTTAGGGAATAAAGGGGTAGAAACCCATTGATCACTTTAAAAATATCAAAAATGGAACCTTAATTAATTAAATCATTTAAATTTTAGGAGAATAATTAAAATTTTGGATTATTAGGGATGTGACTTAAGAAGATACCAATTCTTTAATTTAAAGTCCCTAATTAAATTAACTCAATGGTAATCAATCCTTAATTAATTCTAAAATAATGACTGAAATTAATAATTAAAAAGGAAAAATTAAATTAAAGTTTAAAACATTAAATGATTTGACAATCAAATTAAAAAAATAAATCTTAAACATTTAAAATTAATTTGAAATCACTTAAGAATAAACGTAAAAAAAATTTAAAACTTTAAGTAATTTCAAAACAATTCATAATAAATAATATAAAAAATCAAACTAATTAAAATCAACCTAAAGTACTATAATTAATCCAAATTAAGTCATCAAAATTTAACAAAAATAAATAATTTAAACACCTCTTTCAACCTAAGCAAATTTAAAACATTAAAATTAATCTGAAATATTAAAATCATTTAAAATATAAAGATTTAATTGAATTAAAACAGCTTGAACATTATTCCAAACTTAAAATTATTAATTAAAATTTTATAACTAAACCAAATCACTTTGAATCATCAATTCTAATTTTAAATTAAGAATTGTTAAAATCTTCAACAAATTAATTTGCCCCTAAAAGTTTTCATTATCATAACTCTTAAATAGAGCATCAAGTGACAAGTCACTTTACTCATCGGATAATCAAATGTCCGGGTTCACTGAGCAAGAAGCAAAACTTAACTAAATCTCTTGAATGATTAATTCACTTGTACAATGAAATTCAGTTGGACTCGAAATAATCTCAGAAGTGTTAAAATGATATTTAGGATTCGTTCTAAGCACTTCCTCAACATAATGGGATGTTTTAGAAGAACAATCGAACTTAATTGTTCTTTGGTGAAGAAAATCATCCATAAAACACAAGAACCTAGACGTCATAGGAAATGACTAGCAATAGGATTAGGATTTTGGTAGACAACCAGAACCTTCCCTTAGCTTTACCTAGGTATTTCTTACAATTATTTAAATGCTCTGACATGTGTTTTAAGTGCAGCTTGGAATGACGAGAAGACCCTCCAGGTACGCTTTTACTTTATTGCAATTTACTTACCAGTACTGCACTTTACTTTTCTTGCATGATAAACAAGAATGATACCCTGTATGAAAACTGAAACCTTTAGGATAGCCACAAAACTGAAACTCAAAACTAAATTAAAACCAACATAAGATAAAAGTCACCGCCACAACATTCAAAATATAAAACAACTCAAAATTTAATCACAAACAGAACAACAAAACTACAACTACAACTAAATTAAACGTCTTGTTGGATGATCGGGAATACCTCAGATGATGTAACCTACGTGTTGCTAACGGGATTTCCCACTGTCTAAATGAAAGTGTGGAACTCATTCAGTTGAGTTTAGCAAATTCATTTGGACAACGGTGCCGGAATGATGGAACCGTGGGATCTTAACTAGTGTTGTTATAATCAACTTTAAGATTTGTTTTAATTAAAAAATTAAGATATTTGAACCTTAAGACACCTCTAAACCAAAACACTTCTCTCATCTCCTGATTTTCACTTTCTAAAACTAAACCTCTACAACAATAAGGAGCTTGGAGCATAGTGGGCAGCACGGCCATCGTCATCAGCAAAACTGGAATCTACATCAGCAAAACCTTCCTTAGAAATAAATAACAAAGCCATAAGATTTCGAGGTAGTTTTCCTAGTGCAACATAAATCCTCAACTTTTTGTTAGACATTTGTATAATTATGTTATGCAAACTAAGCCCTAACCGGTCTTAGGACTCCGAGGTAGTCGTTTGGTACGACATAAACCCTCACATCTTCGAGGCTATTTGTATGATTATGTCATATAAATATAAATCCTAATTAATTAAAATTGGCGGGATTACAACATTAAATAAACTCTCGAATTGAAGCGAAACAATAGGATAGTTTGGGAAGTTGCCAAGATTCTTCTTGGATCCTCGGCTTCTCCTACTTCTCTTCCTTTGGACTCCTGAAATTAACTGTTCCAAACTTGAGCTAATCCCTTTTGAAATTCCAAAATTCAATCCTTTGAAAACCTTAAACTTTGAAATTCTTGAGAGCAAAACCACTGATCATTATCGAGAGTTTTCTTAAGTGATTCCCGTCACTTAGGATGTAATTAACTATAGGGGCTTGCCCTTATAGGGAATTTTAAGAACCCACATAATATAAACCCTGCTTAATTCCTTTATATTAAGCGGGGAATTCTATCGACTTATAAAATTGGTTCGCGAGACTAAACGGATGTCACGAAATCTTCTAGTTTATTTAATTGAGCCCCATAATCGAGCGGTGTACTATTCTTCGGGATAGATGCACGGTTTATGATGCGGTGCTCGTTTATATAAACTATTTGGGATGTGAGATCGGTTTGATTTCATATTTTAAAATTTTCAAACTTAAAGTTATTTTCAAAATCAAATGCTTCTTTCTAAAACTATATATATATATATATATTTAAATTAAATTTAAAAATCTAAAAATTTTGTCGACAACTTACGTAGGCGACCCCTTTTAAAAAATATGACATTCGACCAAAAAATAAGTTGTACAATGAGCACATTACCGATATATAAATATATTATTTCCTTGTCTTAATGAAGAGAGAAACTTGTCCCCAGCGGAGTCGCCAAAAAACTGTCGGTCGTTTTAATTGTGTTGAGAGGTTAATATTTTAAATAAGGTTTTAATAGAAGTTCGATTTAATTTATTATATATATATATATATATATATATATATATATATATATATATATATATATAGAGTTTTGAAAGTATTATTTTGATTTTGGAGAATACAAGATCAAACTGATCTTGTACAGGCGTTAGTTTAGATAATCAAGCGCTTCATCATAAGACATGTATCTATCTCGAAGAATAGATATATGACTTGGAATGAGGCTTGATCAAACAAACTAAAGAGTTCATGACATTCATTTGATCTGCGAACCATTTTTGACCGACAATTTCCTCTATCTACTATGAAGAAATTAGATAGGGTTTATATTAATTTGGGGTCTTTAATTTTCCTATAAGGGCAAGCCCCTATAATTAATTACATCTTAGATAACCGAAGTCACCTAAGAAAACTCTTGATATAGATCAAGAAATATTTATATTCATGACTTCCAAAGGTAAGGTTTTCCAAGAAATTGTGATAGTTGGAAATTCAATAGGTGAATGGCTTAAGTATTGGAACATTTTATTTTATCGGAACCCAAATGGGAGAAGACTATGGGAAGAATATAGATTCAAGGGAAACTTTGATGTCTTCCCGAACTATCCTATAGTTTGGCTTTAAATCTTAGACATGAAGTTATTTAAATTTCAATCCTGCCAATTAATTATAGGAATTACATTTGCATAATATCCGATTATGCAAACAACCTGGATGATGGGAGGGTTTATGTCATATTGGACAACAACCTCGGAATTCTAAAATGAATTAGGGCTTATATTGCACAACAGAGCTGTGCAAAGGCTTAAAGGAAAGGTGAGAATTTATGCTGCACTAGGCAAGCTACCTCGAAGTCCTACGGCTTGTAGTTTTAAACTAAGGAATGGTTTTGCTAATGTAGACAAGTTTTGCTGTTGAAGATGGTCGTGCTGCCCACTATGCATGCTCCAAGCTCCTCGTCGCAGCAGGTTTAGTTTAGAGAAGTGTCAATTATGGAGAGAGGAGAAGTTTCATGTTTTAGAAATATTTAAATTGAGGTGTCTTAATACTTTATTAGGGGAAACATTAAAGTTGATTATAGTAACACTAGTTAAGATCCCACGGTTCCATCATCCTGACACCGCTATTTTCATAGGATTCACTTAGTCCAAATGAATTTACTAAACTCAAATTAATGAGTTCAATACTTTCATTCAGACTGTGGGAAAACCCTGTTCGCAACAAGTGGGTTAACTCCTCCAAGGAATTCTCGATCATCAAATGAGACGTTTTAATTTAGTTGCAATTGTAGTTTTTGTTTTGTTTGTGATTAAATTTTGAGTTATTTTATATTTTGAATGTTGTGGCGGTAAATTTTTTCTTGTTGTGATTTTTAATTTAGTTTTGTTTTTGGTTTTGTGGCTATCCTAAAGGTTTCAGTTTTCATGCAGGGTGACGTTGTTGTTTATCATGCAGATTTTAAGAAAAGTAAAGTGCGGTAAAGAAAAAATGGGAAAAGAAAGTGGTGTAAACTTATAAAAGTGTACTTGGTGAGTCTTCTCGTTCCTCCACCTGAAACTTTAGTATTTTTTGCAATAAATATTTATATTTGTAGGGAAGTAAAACCTTATGGATATGTTCGTCACAGGCCTACCGAGTCCTAGGTCATAACCCGGCGGTCCTATTCGTTCATTTGAGAGATATTTTTATTTAATAAATATGATCGGTGCAATAGTCCTGCAAGGTGTCCAAAAGACTTGTGAAGAGCCTCTAGGAGATACCTAGATGTTTCACAATTCTTTTAAGCTTCATTTAGATCACTTAGAACCTATCATAATTATTAAATAATTTATCTATTTTATATCCTTATGCTCAGTGAGTTGGTGTTTTAATCATTTCTAAGAGTAGGGGAATTGTCATTTGTTATTTCATTTAGAGATTATAGGGGTGAAACCCCCTTTATGAAAAGTTTATTTGTTTGGTAAAATTAGCCAATTAATTTCATAACTGGGCTTGTAATGTTTTTCAGTTATTTAGAATTTGACTGTGTCTACTTTTCTAAGTCCCCCTTTAGCAAGATTGATTAAGCCTAGCTCACTACTACGCCCTTTTAAAATTATGATTGATACATTTGTAATTCTTTTTGGAAAATGTTAAATGAGTTTAATTAATTTTAATCAAAATATTGGGCTGTCATTTAATACATCAAATAGGGTGTAAGTTAATGAATTGTTAATCTCCTAGATTATCCCCTAACCATAATGATCATTTTGTTTAATTATCTTCCAAATTAAAATTATTTAAGAAAATCCAAACATTTAGTTTTGATATGACAAAATTGAAGTTGGTTTCTACTGTTTATCCCTTTAATGTTTCAAACATCCAATCATATCATTTAGGATCATTTATTACCCATTCTTCCCCTTTCATTAGGCCAAAATATTAATTAAGGCTAAAACCCTTAAAATTACAACTTTGCCCTTGGGGCCTTATCACCTCATAATTCCTTAAATTCAATTCAAATGACTTTAGAATTTTTATATTACCTTACTAATGAGCTGATTAAAACATCAGAGGAGAAAATGTGATTTTTCAAATTTTAATTTAATTTGAATATTTATTTTAATGCAAAATAAAGGTTTTAGTGAAAATTTAATAACTTGATCAAAACAAAATATTTTGCTTTGAAAATTTTACGAGAGGTAAACCTAGACTAGAGGACCACTTGGACGAAATTTTATGATTTTTTGAAGTTTATTTTAATTATTAGAATTATTTCAATTTCTGGGGTTTTAATTAATTATAAAATATTTTAAAAGTTGAAAATTCAATTTTATATTTTTCAAAAATCTCTCTATGGTCAGGGAACCTAGAGAAATAAACTTTGTGTTTTTCTAATTTTTCTTTTAATTTTTAGGATTATTTTAGTGCATAATTAAGGAAATTTATTTTTTAGCCTTTTAAAAATTCATTTAAACATTAAAAAATTAATATCTTAACTTAGAGACTTAGGAAAATTATGGGGATGGTTCCTAAGTGATTAGGAGACCAAATGTGATAATTTTATGATTTTTAATATTTTTGTGATTTTTAACATTTTTTAATTATTTAAATAATAAAATATGTTCAAGAATGAAAATTTTATAAAAATTCCAATTTTATTTTTATAAAATACCTCTGATCACAAAGAACCCCCAAAATTAATTTTATAAATTTTTGAGTGGTATTTTAATTATTAAAATTCATTTAAGTGCCAAAAATGCCATTGGGCTTAAGAAAATCATTTAACTTATTATATTAATTCCAAATGACTTCAAAATTTTAACGAGAGTTCCTCTGTCCCAGAAGCACAGTGGAGAATCATTTTAGGTTATTTTTATTTTTATTTTATCTTAATTAATTAAGAGTTTGATTTAGGTCAAGTTGATGATTAGTGCATATCTTAGTGATTTAAGCCATGAAATAATTATCCTAGGGTAATCTGATCATAAGAGACCTACCAAAATTTACTTTGCATTTTTTTATTATTATTTTAATTATTACAATTTATATACCAAAACAGACACAATAACTTGAAAAATAGAGATCTTCTCACAGAGATCTCCCCTGACCTTGGAAAAATCAGGGAAGGTCCCTTATAATAGATAGAATAAGACCCCCAAAGCTCAAGCCATGGTGAAATGTCTGGGTCAGTGGAGAATTAAAAGATTGAAATTAGTATTTGAATTATTAAAAATAAAATATACATTAAAAACACTTCAGACCATTTCCACATTGTTCTCCTCTTTTCACTGAGCATCAGGGGTTTTTTTATTTTTCTGATTTTTCTAGGCCAAGATATGGATTTTCTAAGTTCTGGTGATTTAAATAAATCAGAAAATATGGATTTTTCTACTTAACTATGCGGCGCTGACTAGATCCTCGGTAGTTGCTAAAGACCACGCGTCTCTTCGCTATTTGATGCCGCCATCTGACAGGGATGCCACGCGGCCACGCTTTATGTACCCGATCTCCGTCCGACTCCATCCTAACCGTCCAAACATAACACGAGCGATCTGACGGTGCTCCTTCATCGTGTTCGACTGGTTCATCCCGAGAGCCGTTCATACTAAAACCCTAATATCTGAGCCTAGACTCAACCAAATCGCTTTGGGTTTGATCCTATGGACTCGTCTAAGCATTCCGAACATATCCATATGGCTAATCACAGTTTAAATTAACCCTAATTACATGGAGAATCCAGAGAATCTCGGGAAGAAGGAGGCAACACCTTGGCTCTGAGAAGTGAAGCTTTAATCAGAGATGCTCTACTCCTTCGTTGGAGTCCCAGAAGCTCAGGGGTGAAGCCTCTTGTCCTGTTGAATTTTGTAGGTATGAAAGTGACCAAGGCTGATTTCGAGCTTTGATGGAATTCTGGTGCAGAGGCCTTCTGTGATGGGGCTTTGATGGGGGATCTTCTTTTTCACTGCTAGGAAGGTGTGGGTGCAGTTAATTGAGATTTGGTAATGTGTGGAGGTGTATTGGAAAGTGTCCTAGTTTCCGACCAAGTTTAAGCTCTGAAATTGAGCTCAAGCAGTGGGAACCAGTAGGGGAAAGTGACTGGAATAGTCTTAAGGAGGTCTGGAGGAGCTCTGGTGAGATTTTGGCAGAGTTTGGTTAAGAAATTTTCAGCTCTTGGATTTTGGCCATGAGGGGGTAATTTTATAGCCATGGCCAATTGGCTGAGCTCAAGGCCTAGCTTTGGGTGCTTTAGGCCGCTTAGGGTGAGGGCAGAGCAGTGCCATTGATCACTGAGGTGATCCCTCACTGACAAGGCTCAATTTTGAATTTTAAGGGGTATCGGGGGGCTCAGGCTGAGCTGTTCTGGAAGCTAGGCTGGTCGGCAAGGACACGGAAGGTGACTGGCAGGTGTAAAGGAGTGTAAGGAGTGCCACGGTGCATTTAATTAGGCATGATGGTTGCTTATTCAAGGGTTAAGGGGAGACAAGGGCTAGCCATAAAGAGGAGGATATATTGGTCCCTAGGTGAGGGACCACTGGTCTATGGCTCAATTGACTGAACCAGTCCTAGGGGTCCTAAGGTTCGCTGCCATGGAGTTGGTTTGGTCAATTTAGTTCAATTGGGTTCAATTTAAGTGTCATTAGGTCATGGGCTCAATTTAGGTCACATTAGGTTTAGGTTAGGCTAGCTTGGGTTTGAGCTTGAGTTGGACCAAATTGTTTGAGCAACATTGTTTATATGATTGTAATAAAGATTTTTTATGAAGACTTGGAGTGGTTTTGAGTTCATTTGGGGGTTCAATTTGGTGGATTTTGGGATTTTGGTCAATTTGGGGCAACTTGGGTTAACTTGTGTTTAGGTTGAGCTAGGGTTGGGTCCAAGGCTAATTGAAGGTTCCAAATGGTCTAGGGGAATGTGGTGAAGAGTCCCCAACATCAATTAGTGGAAATTTTGGGAATAGGGCAATCCATTTAGGAGATTTTGGGCATATGGCTTGCTTGGGTTAAAATTGGGCAAACTTGGTTCAAGTCGATTTGGGTGAGACTTGGGCTCAAATTGGGGGCAATTGATGATTCAATTCAATTTAGGGGAGTGTTATGAAGGGTTTAGAATAGAAATTGGGGAGAAATTGATTGGTATTAGGTCAATTTGGGCGATTTGGGTCACTTAGACAGAATTGGGGATTTTAGGTCTTAAATAAAATTGAACTTAAATGTGGGTCAATTGAGCTTGGATTTGGTTTATATTGGTATTGGAGATGTTGAATTGAAGTTTGGAATTGAAATTGGGTAAGATTGGGTAGATATTGGGTTCAATTTGGGCAGTTTTGGGTTAAATGTGTCAAATTGGGGCTTTTAGTTAAATTGTGTTAAATTGGCCAAATTGGGTCATGTGGTAGTTGAGAGAAATGAAATTAGGAATATTTGGTAGGTTTTGTGAATTTATGGGAATTTTTGAAATTTTTAGAATTTGGGCTAAGAGGGGCATTTTGGTCATTTTGGGGATTTTTGGGCAAATTTGGCAATTTTGGGTAATTTTGGTCAATTTAAGTGCTGGGGGTATTTTGGAATGATTTTTGGAGAAATATGGGCAATTTGGGTGATTTTGGAAATTTGGGGAATTTTAGGGTTTTTGGGGCATTTTAGGTATTTAGAGTATTTTGGGGCAAATGGGTTAGAAATTCAGAATGTTTGGGAAAATTGAGATTGGTTGAAGGTGAGCAAGATGGAATTGTTTAGATTGAGCTATGAACCAAGGGTCACCCTCATTTGGTCCTCTATGTGTTGGTACTAGCCAAACCCAAAACGGAGGCTTAAGAGCTTGTGAAAACCACTAACATGAGTTTCCAAAGAGTTAGGGAACAAAAGGGTGTACCTTGTTTAGGGTTGAGAGTGTGTAGTGTGAGCTCCAGACCTCCTGGGGTAGATCCTATAGCCTGACCACCTATAGGAGACTTCCCCTGGGCTTCCTTATACTTGGTCTCTTCCTCCCAAAACCGGAGGTTAGGCCTTCAGCATATGAAATCTCCCTGTGAAGTAAGAAAAATTTGAATTTCTATGGTGTGGGTTGTCATAACTAGTCTTCTAAGAAAGTCACCAGGAGAGTCCTATGGCTAGACCCTAGGCTATTCTAAAGAGAGACTAGACCTCAACCAAAAGTGAGGTCAACAATGCATTCTTTGGTGGATACATGGACATGATTTGAAGAGACACCAAGCCACCTTTTGGAAAATTTTAAAAAGAAGACTTGAAGATCAGAAATATAGCTGTTATTGGAGGGTGTGATTAGTGTTAAGAGTAAATTTTATGTTAGAGAGTTATTGAGAGCACACCTTTCCACTTCACCACTTTTATTATCAATTGTATCTAGTTTTTATTAAGAGTAGAATAGAGATTCAGAGTCAACGAAAGTGGGCGCCAACCTCTATTGTATCTTGTAAAGGGAAAGCAAAGTTTCAAATGAACTTCAAGGGTCTTGTGGAGAGGATTTTCAGATAAGTGTTTATCTTTTTTTACATTTTGTTTTAAAGTATGACTTTTTGTGCTTTCACTATGATTTCTACTTTCAAATTAAGTTGTGATTGTGTTTTCTCCATGAATTCTGAGTAGTTTTTTTTATCTTTTTCTTTTTAAATGATGAAGAAATTAAATTATGGAAGGAAGTTGTGTGAAGTATATGATTTAAATGTTGGAAGAAGTTGTGATGATTCACTACCTTGCACTTCATTTACCTCTTGATTTTACTAATTAAGATGTTAAAATTTATTGCGAGAACATGCAAGAACCAATGCGGTATTGTCTCAATCAATAATTGGAATGAATCACATGCAATTGTATGGGTGAGAATTGTAGTCCGTATGGTTGGGTGCAAACAAATAGGAATATATTTTTTTAATGGGGAGTAAAATTAGAGGACTTTACAGTGATAGGCTAAAGCCCCCTAATTTGTTTGATGTTTTAAATTTTGTTTTGTGATGTTAGCCCCCAGGTGGAGGGAATAGAGAGAGAACTAGTATATTCTCTGCCTAACTGATGCGCAGACTTTATATATTGCAAAAACTTATGAACTCAAATTTATATATATTTATAATGATTTTGTAAAGTCTAAACATTCAACGCAAGTATACGTATCGTATCAAGTAATACAGGGCTCTAATGGAGTCCTGGTTATCGATTCCACAAGGAAGCAATGATTCTTACAATAGATAACATAATACTGAAATCCAATACTCAATTTGTAATTAAAGTTTAATGTTTACTTCTACTAACAAGATGCAGAAAACAGTAACAATTAAGCAAACTAAAATTACTTATAATATCTTTAAAACAAAATTAACTAACAGACACACACTAAGCTATGTATTTGAAAGGTTTTGATATATAAGAAAAGTATATTTCCTTTTGCAATGAGTATATGATGTGTGAATGATGAAGAATGATTTTTTTTCTTTATTTTATTGTGTCAAATAGGAGCATAAATTTTTCTTTACCCTCAAAAGAGTACCCCCTCTTCCAAGCATGAAAAGAATATTGACATACCCTAAGTTTAGTCACTAAATCTAAGACTAGGCTGGGAGGATACCGATTGTCACTACGGAGCTCCCACTCACCCTTCACCTAAAGGCTACCCTGCGAGTTTAGTTACTAATCTTAGGACTAAATTGGGGATCTCAGCCTGTCACCCTAAAACCTCCAATTTGAAGTCCATCAAAACATCTTTCCCTATTTATATACACTCAATTACCATGAACTACGTAATTCATCCATGTACATTGAATGGATTCTTCATTATTATTGTAGAACAACAAATCCTTTCAGAGTTAATGTTCAACAACATATTTTAACAATTCAATTGGCTAGATCGAAAAGTAAATTAAGTTCGAAATGAAAAACCATTCTTCAATACTTTAAAAGCACTTCAAATCCACATCATCACATCATCACATCTCTATGTAAGAAGAAAGATAAGGTAGACTACTCATAATTCATGGAGAAGACACAATAAAACATGGATTTTATATATAAAAGAAAAGTCATACAAACCACAAAAGAAATACAACTTATCTCTTTCTCTTCCCCATTGCAAATCTCTTAAAGTTACTTTGAATCCTTTTTCTCTCTTCTTTGCAACACTCAATTCCTTCTTTAGAATGGAAAGGAAGAAGCAATCTCTCACTTTACTCCTTCTCCTTCACTCCTTAGAGAAGAATCCCTCTCAAATTCTCACTTCTACACTCACTCTTCTAAACCCTGACACTCAACACACACTATCCTTCTCTAGAACCACACAAAGACCACACCATTTTCGTCCAAAAATAGTTACTTATAAGTTAGAAACAAATTCCCAAAATTTTCCTTAAGCATCCCTTCAAAAAGTCACTAAAACTGTTCAAATTTGAAATCCACCGATATTAGGCGCCGGCGACGCTCGATAGGGCGCTGGCGGCGCTCTATTGTCAATTAAATTCCGGGCTCTCGGGAAAATGGTGCCGGTGGCGCCAGAAGCTGTTTTCCTCCTTTTTGCTCATTTTCGCTCCGAATTCATTCCTTTTTGCTTCTTTTCGCTCAAATCACCTAAAATCATAATACCTACAATAAATCATGAAAAATGTCTTTCTTTAAAGTGCAATATCACCAAAAATGGGTAACATTATATAGCAAAAATAGTATATATTTTTGGTGCACCAAAATCCTCCAAACTTAACTATTACTTGTCCTCAAGTAATCCTTTTACTACATAAATATATAACTCAAGGAAATGCACTTTTCACCTGTAGATCACTAAAATTTTTTTATTCAAAAGAATATATTTGTTAAACTTTTAGAAAGAAATTCAGTAACTCAGGTTAACACTACAGGTATAAGAATAATCAGCAGTCAAGTCTAAGGGTTCTAGTCTTCTATTTATTTCAAGATAAACTATAATTTGTCACATTAAGAGTGCCTTGAAAGATTATGTTAAAAAAGAGTTCATGCAAACTTCATTAAAATGTAGGCCAATACTTTAAATATAAATTCAGAAATGAAATCAAGTTCTCTCTTTAGGGTGACTCAAGTGAAACCAATTTTTGATTAGACATCTCCTTAAGCTTCTCTTCATAAATATCTTTCTTTTTTTTTTTTTCTTTTTCTTTTCTCTTTGGTGATTTTTTTCAATCATTCTTTTCTTTTCTCTTTTTTTAATGAAGATTACTATATCTAGATAGCCTGTAATGATTTTGAACTTCACTCTCCTCTTTCTAAAATTCAAACTTGAAAAACATCCTTACTTTATAATTAGGTATGAGCTTTATTATTCATCATAAAGTCACAATCTCTTCTTAACACACAATACTTTAAGTCTCTTAACATTTCAAAAATACAGTTTTCTTTACTTTAAATAGTTAACTATAATCAAATCCTTTCATACCAAATACCTTACCCTTTTAAAATTAACCTTTATTACTAAAAACTTTCATCCAATCCTTTCATAATATTCAACAAAAATAAAAAGTTTTAGTTATCTCAAGTGAGGTTCAACTGCTGGAATTTATGCTAATAATTTTTCAAAATATAATAATTGAGAACAAATAAGAGTTAATATTTTTCTAACCTCCCCTAAACTTAAATTTTTCAATAAATTTGAAATAGTAGAGAGTAAAATAAACTAACCTTTTTGTGTCGGGATCTTGAAATCTTCAAAAGCTATCTCGTATTAGTCAAAATTTACAACTAGCAGGCATGAAACAGTGATATAAAATTTTTAAATATTTGTAGGTTAAAGAGATATCAAATTTAAACATCTAAACATTCAACAAAACACCATAACTACTAAATAAACTATCACACCACTACACAGTCCATTTAACAATTTCAATTTTTCATTACAACATAACAGTACAACAACAGGTTTACACATCACATGGAAGTAAATAACTATTACATCACAACAATACGACACATAACAAGAAAACCAGACACAGAAACAAACAAAGTACCAATCTTTATCACCAGGTTCGTCAGCAGGGTCAGCAGGATCAGGTCTATATGGTGTATAGCTAGGGCAGGTAGGAAATATCATATCAGTCTCCCCCCTCATAAATCTGACCTGAGCATCATGAAAAGAAATATCAAACTCAACTCTTCTTCTCATACAATCTTCATTCACATCACTTCTGGCCTCAAACACATCCATCCTACCATAGAGTCTATCCAACTAGCACTATGTAATCTCAGCTGCTCCAAAATATCAGATAAAGTAGGAGGCTCAGATGTAAATGGAACGTCATAACTCGTAGTAGGAATATCAATACTACTACTCTCATCTCGTGTTCCCACATCAGACTCATACGTACGAATAATAGTCTTTGTAATGGGTCTCAGTGGTATAGCAACCTTTTTAGAACTGTTGAACTCTACTCCAGATTGAACACACAGGGCATGAACTAGGGCAGGATGTTCTAATCCTCCAGTGGTCTCTCCTCTAGCAATAGTCTGAATGTTCTTGAAGACAATAGCTCCAATATCAATCTTCTTCATCTTCTGAATACAATAGTTCAGAATTGCTTTATCCCTTGTAACTTCATTGTGGTGATAAGAAGGTAACAGGCTTGCAAAGATGAAATAGTGCCAAGTTTTAGATGCAACATTTAACTTGGAAGCGGGGAAGTCAATCATCTATTTTTGACTTACTTTCCATTCCCCTCTTCCGTCTGTAAGAAAAGAAATCACTTCTTTTATATTCGCCTCTCGGGTATCAAAATTTTCATATTCACAAACAAATGGTTCCCAAGTTTGATAAAATGCGTTAATACCTTGAGGAGTAAACTCAACCATTTTTCCTCTAACTAGCACATACTCAGTCTCAGTTTAGGGCACATTTGCATAGAACTCTCTAACAACACCCATAACAGCATTCGTAGTAAAATAATAAAATCTCTCCTAATTCCGCTCAGCAATTAACTGCTCAACAGTTCCACCAGGATTATCAAAGCTCGATCTTGAATAAATTTCTTATTGTAAAGGTAAGAGTTAAAACGAAACTGTACTTTAACATTGACAAATATTTCTTCATCAAAATCCAATTTTCTCTTCCCTTTACTCATCCTTGGAGCCATGTGGATTTCTAAAAATTACAAGAAAAATCTAATAAATTCCAAATCCACTATGTAACAAACTCCAAATACTATTCTAAACAAGTAAGAGTAAATTTCATCATAGGAAATCTCAAAATTTCTTCAAAAATCCTACAATTCCAATCTAAGAAATGTGAGAGATTCCTATGGTGAAAATCAAAATTTTTAACTTAAAGTGAAGCTCTTACCAAGAGAAGTGTAGATCCAGTCTCGAAAAGCTTTGAAATTGCTTCAAATCCAAGATCTAGCAAGCCCTAGGTCTTCGAAATCGTGAAAATGGAGGAGGAAGATGAAAGAAATGGAAAAAACAGTGGGTCCTAAGGTCAAAATCTCGAAATAAAGGGTTTTTGGCCATTTTCTGTACTCGGGTGCCGGCGGTGCTCTATTTTTTTTAAATGCCATACTCTCTGGATTTGGGCTCTGGCGGCGCCAGTCCAAAAATTTTTCTGGGTCCGAAAATTTTTTCGTAATTTCAATCGTTTTGTCCTCCACAATGACATTTAACACTTCATTAAGCATCTATTTCATCGCACAAGCAATAACTAACACAATTCTTACACAAACAACACAAAACATACTTTTATATATAAAATCCACATTACAACATAAAAACTAATATGTTCATCAAATTATACCAACAACTCTTAGATTTTTAGTGTTATAAGTTCACTACGATAAGCAAACACTAAAATCTAAGCACACACAATGAAATTAAGCATAGAAAATTCAAATGCAAACTACAAAGCAAAGCAAAGCAAATACTAAACACACCAAACACAATTAAGCAAAGTAAAGCAAACACACATCAAACATAAACAGAATCCAGTAATCACTCCTCATCTGTCTTAGAACTATCTTCCTCTCTAATATCTCCAATAGTTTGTTGATGCACGAACAAATTGTAGAAGAGACGAAATGAGAATTCATCAGATGAATCCTCAGCAATCACAACATTCTTCTTCATCAAATTAATCAGGCCCATCTCAATCCGACCAGTGTGATCAAATTGTTCCTTCATCCTCCAGTCTATATGATCAAATAAATCAGAAATATTATTGATGGCATTCATAACATTTTGTACCTCTTTTTCCAACTGCTTGATTCTCTTCAGTATCACTCTGGAACTTTCAGGAAAATAAGGCTGAATAGGTTGTGAAGTCTGAGTTGGTTGATCAGCAAGCAGATCCATATCTCCTTCATCTCCTACTATTTGGTAGTCATAAAGATTAGTTGGATCAATAGGCCTCCAGGGAAGAAGAACCTTTTCCCAACTCTCATATGGAACTTGTGATTGACTACACAACAAAAATATGGTGGACGGGTGTCCAAGCCCATATTTAGATCCATGAACTATCAAACCCAAAATTGATTTCACAATTATATTACCAATATCAATCGGCCTTCCAGTTTGAATACAGAAATTCAAAATAGCACTTTCCTTGGTTACTTTACTAATTTTCAAAGTTGGAAACAACTTTGCCGAAATAAAGCAATGCCACTGCTTTGATATCAGATTTAAAGATGCTGAAGGGAAACTAATATATCCATTTTCTCTAACTTCCCAATCTTCATTTTCATCCGTCAAATAATGATACACATCATTAATATTATTACTTGTGGCGTTAAAATTGGAATAGTGGAAAATAGGTACATTCTCAATCATAAAGAGATTATTAATTCTTGTAGGAGTGAATTGCATAAACCTACCTCGCACAGAGACGAATCCTTGGTTGATCCCATGAAGATTTGTATAGAATTCCTTCACAATCGAAACGACTACGGCAGCAATAGTGTAACATAGCACTTCCCAACGTCTTTCTTTATTTTCTCTTCAACTCTTGTAGTAGGATTATCCATACCTCGATTAATAAGCCTCTTTCCTTGATAATCCTCGTCTTCATCATCACTTTGTTGAATAATTGCTGAGCCTCGAAACTGATAAAGTTCTGTCGGTTGAAAATGCGAGATCGAGGGGTTTCAATGGAGTAGGAATCCATGGGATGCAAATTGGGAGAGGAAGTTTTCGTTTTTATGGAGTTTGTAAGTTTAAAATGGATTTTAGGGAGTTATAAGGAAGAAGATCCCGCTCAAACCCGCCAAAAATTGCATTTTGAAACTCCAAAAACCGTCAGTAGATTTTGGGCGGCAGCGGCGCTCGATAGGGCACTGGCAGCGCTCGATAGGGCGTCTACGGTACTCAAACCTGAAAGTTCAATATGTTCTCTGTAATTGGGCACCGGCGGCGCCAATGGCTAAAATCTGCACCGAAGTTCGTTTTGCCCGAAATATTCCAATATCTCAATTCTATCCAATATTTATCAATTTTTAAAAGTATTTAGGAGCGATTAGGATTCTAAAATAACTATCTAAAAAGCACAAATACAACAAATAAGCAAACACACCACAAAGATATATATGGGTTGCTTCCCATAAAGAGCTTGGTTCAACTTTGTCAGCTTAACAAACCATTCAGTTAATCGAGATGACTCAGCATTATAACCTCTTTGAAATTAGGTTGAAACCAGTCAAAGTAAGGCTTTAATCAATGCTCATTAACCTTGAAAATCTTTCAAGTATCAGGATCCTCAATATCAACAGCTCCAAAAGAATGAACTTTTATAACTGTAAAAGGTCCCAACCATCTAGACTTGAGCTTTCCAGGAAATAATTTTAATCTTGTGTTGTATAACAAAACTTTTTGTCCATGTTCAAATTTCTTTTCCAATATATTCCTTTCATGCCACAATTTCATTCTCTCTTTATAAATCCTGTCATTGTGTTAAGATGCATTTCTAATTTCTTCCAATTCATTTAATTGCATAAATCTCTTCTCTCCAGCATTTTTCAAATTAAAATTTAACTCTTTTATCTCCCAATATGCTTTATGCTCCAATTCAACCGTTAAATTGCAAGACTTACCAAATACTAGTCTATAAGGAGACATTCCAATAGGGGTCTTAAAAGCAGTTCTATACGCCTATAATGTAGTATCTAATCGAGCAGACCAATTTAATTTATGATTATCCACAGTTTTCTCTAAAATTCTTTTAATTTCACGATTAGACACTTCTGCTAAACCACTAGTCTGGGGATGATAAGCAGTTGAGATTCTATGAATAATATTACATTTCTCAATCAATCTCTTAATTTGATTATTCCTGAAATGAGATCTACCATCAGTTATAATCTCTCTCGGCATTCCATATCTCGTAAATATATTTTTTAAAAAAATTTTGAAACACTCCGAGCATCACATCTAGGTAAAGCAATAGTTTCAATCCATTTAGAGACATAATCAAAGGCAACCAATATATATAAATTTCCAAATGAATGAGTAAATGGTCCAATAAAATCTAGTCCCCATACACCAAAAATTTCAACTTCCAAATTATTGTTTAGAGGCATTTCATTTCTTCTAGAGATATTACCTACTCTTTGACATCGATCACATAATTTAATACATTTGTATACATCTTTAAAAAAAGTAGGCCAATAAAATCTAGATTGTAAAACCTTAAAAGCAGTTTTATTAACACCGAAATGACCTCCAAATTCAGAATCATGACATCATGCCTCCTCTCCTTTCAGCGACGAGGCGCCTCCACTTTTCTGTGACAGAGACAGCTAGAGGATCGTGACTATCGCTCCCCCTCAGATCCTTACCACTCGTCTTTGTCAAAAGGACCTGCTGGCCCTTAACACACATACACCTAAGCCAGACTTGGCCCCTTAATGAGGCCACTTTAGCATCTGACTTTCTGCATCGTTAGATGAATCGTTAGTTCGCTTCGAGTCTGAAGGCTCTAACTCTGTGTATTTGGAGCTCCTCGAAACCTACATGAGAATAGATTCGTTGCTTGTTGAACTCTCGTAGCCTCTTTGATGGATGTCTTCTTTGTCATTGTGATCGTCGAATTGTGTATGATTTGAGAATTTGTTACTTGTGTCGGAATCGATGTCCGGATTAGGTTGGTCGTCGCTAGTTACGTAATCGTTAGAAACGAGTCAAACGTAGCCAACGCCATAACCTTATCATTATACGATCCCAGGAGTGAGCAAATAATCATACGAGTCGGAAGGTTCGAGGGATTTCTCACGAATCGGAAACAACTATCCTAGGATAAGCAGCCTAGCCCTAACCTTAGGAGCCTCGTCTTCTCTTCTTCGTCGATTTTCTTCTTCTCTTCAATGGTCTCTTGTTGAGGGGTGGTTCTATTACATCGCGAGTGATAGTGCGCGACTTGGCGAGGCTTCGAACTCAGTAGAGGCTCGCACGGAAACGGTTGGATGATCCAAAATCTTTTTTGAAGACCTTGTCCAAGCGGTAGCCCATCCATCATCAGTCACATAGGGATCTATCGGAACAATGAGATCAGTCGAGACAACATTGGGAACCTACTTACAGGGTTCCTTCGTGTATTCCTTCGGGATCGTTATATTCCGCTCGAAGATTGTCGTTGAGCCGAACTTTTGAAGGTAATACAATCTTCTATCTTGTGCCCGAGCATGCGGTGGTAAGGGCAAAAGTTGGATCACCTTTCTTGTCGACTTCTTGGTCTCTTAGGTTAAAGCGGTTGGAAATGCGGAGTCTTCATCGGATTGCGGAACATTTTCGTAGCCTCGTTCTTAAACGGATACTCCCTACTTAGAAGCTCCTTAACGTACGTTGCGGACGAGGCGGTTGTTCATACTATGGAGATGACTGATAGGCAGGTCGGGGTTCTTGGTAATTCTGTTGAGGTCGGTTGCGGCCGTTCGACGATATTTGTATCGGTTGCTTGCCTTTGTCGGCTAGCTGTGATGATCCGGACTTCTTTTAGTTTTAGCGGGCTTCTGTTTGTACGTTTTGTCGGTGAAACTTAATTGCTTCGCCTCCTCTTGCAAGCTTCAGCCCTTGCTTATGACTTCTCGAAAGTCTTAATAGTAAATCCCTTGAGGAGAAGTCTTTATCGAACCATGAATGCTCTTAAGTAAAATGTTTAAATGCATGTTGTTCTTGTAGTTGCGGCTCGCACTTCATACTTAGATTCTGTCGAAGTATGTAGTCTACCAGGTTTCGTTGGGTTTCTGCTTTTCTACCTCTAACTCACCTATAGTGATGTGGTCTTGAGCTCAGCAATCGCTTGATGAAGAGGTTCTCCTGGATTACGAAAAATGTCTTCACCGAACCGTTCGTTAATTACGCATACCAATCGGCGATCACGACATGCGCTGGCGACAAATTGTACGAAGAGTAAGGCATCACTTCCGCCGACGTTGCAACAAGCGACATGAAAAATGCAACATCTTTGCCAGGGGTTTTCCGGTTACATCAAAGGTCTTGAACGGACGTGGTACGAAGCCTTTTCGATATTGGACGGCGTCGAATTCTTCGGGGTAAGGTCTACCCGTCCGAATGGATGTCCGCTCTTTGATTGTGCCGAGCTTCATGCACCTGCTGTTCCACTTGAGCTCTTGATATCCTTTTCCGGAATCATGTTTTGTGTTGTATCCTTCTTTAATTGATCATCCCCGTTGACGGATGTAATCTCCTTTCCTCCGTCTACAATGTGAATAACTTAAGGGGTGTTTCTCTTTTGGGTTGAACCTGACTGCGGAAGTGGCTGAGTACAGCCATCTCTTCCATCCTTTTTGCCATTTGGGCGATCGTATCATCTTTCTCTTGAAGGTTGCCTCCTCATTACTTCCGGCTCCTCTCTTTACGCATTTGCGGGCGCCTTATTAGTGACTAAGCTCGTGTTTCAACCATGTTAATTTACGCGTATTCATCATCCGCGAACTCGAGCGAGTCGATCTCGTCTCAATTTCTCTTCTCTCTCATGGCAATACGTCGAATATCAGTCCTTCACTTTTCCATAGCATCTTCTAGTGATCTTTTACGTACATCCTTGCGGTTGTCATGTGATGACGTCGGGTTTCCTTCTCATGAGTCCCCTTTACTGCGGTAACTTTCTTCGGATTAATTACTACTGACGTGACTTTCGTAAGGCTATTGTTTCAATCTTAATTAATCGCGATGGTGGGACGCCATACCATCCTTCTAGCAGCGAAAGTCTAGGACGGATGATGCAATCGGCCAAATGCTGGAAGGTGGTATCCTCCCTAATGCAGCCAGTACGGAAACAACGACGAATTGGTGGCTTTCATTCTCTTATTTGGCTTTTCTGCAACGATGGCAATTGGTTCTACTCGCCGGCCCCCGAGACGGATTTTGCGGCACCCGCCCTATCCTTCTTAAAATTTCGATACGGGGCACCTTTCCTTCTTTGCTAACTTCTCAATCAAAGTTTGCGATCAGAGCAAATAGTAGTTACGGCCCTTTTCTTACGGCTATCGTTGTAATATGAGGGCTGAGGCAATGCGTGACAATCTTGCGAACATTTTCTTCATCCTGCGGTGGAGAGGGGATGGAATCTACTTCCTCCCAAAAGTGGTATGTATTCGAGCGGCGGTGTATACTCGGGCGATTACGGGATTTCCTCCCGGGAAAGCAACTTCGGCGGCTACGGCTTCTCTAGCGATCATCCCCCGCCGTTCCTTCTGCGAGTCGTGTCGGCGATGGAATTCTGGGGCGGACTCGATTTCAAAAATAGAAAGTCTCGCGGAAGGTACGTACCCTCCACGGTAACGAGGTTCATCATAGTTACGAGATTTCCTTTCCCTTTAGTTTGGCAGGAGCCGGGGTAGGTGCGGAGACAACTGAGCCGGTGGGGGTAGCAACAACGGTCATACGTGGACGGCGGTACTCCTCTCGGTTGGAATCTTTTACGAGAGGAGGAATTCGTGAGTTGACTTGAGGTTGAACTCGATCAACGGCTTCTCGGTTACGGTACTTTGCTTGTGAGTGAAAATAGAGTGACGTCGGGGATTTTGATACCGGTGTCCCCAGAATCCTTGTCCGGATTGAATAATTCCATTGTCGGGTGGTTCGTCCTTGAATGGCTAGGTCGAGTCCGTTGTGAAGGAAGATCGGTTTGGGGCTTCCATTTCTGTGGGGCAGATTCAGTGTTAGTCCCCGAATCGTGCTTCTTCTTGTCGTAAAACTTATGACAAAAGAGTCCGAACACATTTCTGTTTATCTTAGTGTATTTGTGGTATTAAAGGAAAATCATCTTTTTTTCGAAAAGATTTGTTCGTTAGGAAGGAGAATTATTAAAGAAGGAGAGTTGCGGGGAAGGGTAAAAGGAATTGATTAGGAGCGGAAAGGGAAGAGAAAGTCTTGCGAAACTTCTCGACCCGCAAGACCGCTCCTAAACTAATGCACAGTAGGGGTCCGCCCCACCTTAGAAATGAGGTAAAAGGATCTCGGAACCTCTCTGCAGCAGGGGTGTCTAAACGGTGGCTCCCCAAATGCGAAGAATGTTGGCTATACTTGTTCGAGGTAGAAATGAACATAGTATTCCAATGGAAAGAAGGGTAGTTTGATCCACTATGAACATGGATACACTACCGATTTTGACGAGAATTGTACGATTAAAATGGAGAGAGGAATTTTCGGCGGAGTCGGCAGGAAGTTGTACGGCTTATTTTTTGGTTATGTGTTGTATTTTGAAAAGGGGTCGCCTACGGAAATTGTCGGCAAATTTTTAATTTAATTTAAATAAATAATTTGAAAAAGTAGTATTTGGTTTTGAAAATAATTTTAAATTTGAAAATTTTAAGATATGAAATCAAGGCGATCTCACATCCCGAATAGTTTATATAGCGAGTACCGCATCTGTTGTGTATACATCTCGAATAATAGACACCTTTGTTTGGTGATGGGGCTCGATTAAATAAACTAGAAGATTTGTGACATCCGTTGGTACGCGAACGATTTTATAAGCCGGCAATTCCACTGCTTAATATGAAAGCATTAAACGGGGTTTATATTACTGGGTTCTTAAAATTCCCTATAAAGGGCAAGCCCCTATAGTTAATTACATCTTAAGTGACGGAATCACTGAAAATATAGATAATGATGAAATAAATTTAATATAGAAATTTTAAAGTTTAAAATTTTTGAAAGGATGAATTTTGGAATTTGAGTAGGGAATAGCTCGAATTTGGAATAGTTTATTTTAGGAGACCAAAGGAAGAGGAGTAGGGGAAGTTGAGGATCCAAGAGGAATCTTGGCAACTTCCGAACTATCACATTGTTTGGTTTTCGAGTTTAAGAAAATCTAATATTATACGATATTTCGATCTTGCCGATTTTCATTAATTAGGACATATATTAGTATGCTAAAATCATACAAATAGCCTTGAAGATGTGAGGGTTTATGTCGTACCAAACGACTACCTCGGAGTCCTAAGACAGTTGGAGCTTAATCTACATGACAAGATCGTACAAATGCTAACGAAGAGGTTGAGGATTTATGTTGCACTAGGCGAAACTACCTCGAAGTCTTATAGCTTGGTTATTTAATTCTAAGAAAGTTTCTTTAAAGTAGACTCGGGTTTCTTGATGACGATGGCCGTCTTGTCCACCATGCTCGAGCTCCTTCTTGTTGCGAGTTTATTTTTAGAAGTCATTAATCGGGAGATGAAAAGTGTTTTGGTTTACGAAATCCTTAATTTCCAAGTATTTTTTATGTTTTAATTAAACCAATCTTAAAAGTTGATTATAACAACACCGGTTAAGATCCCGCGGTTCCATCCCTTCCACGACATCGTTATTTTTATCGGATTCACTTAGTCCGGATGAATTTGCTAAACTCGAGGCGAATGAGTTCCACACTTTCATTTAGACGAGTGGGAAATCCGTTAGCGGCTTAGTAGGTTACATCATCCGAGGTATTCTCGATCATCCAACAAGACGTTTTAATTTAGTTGTAATTGCAGGTTTGTGTTCTGTTTGTGAGATTAAATTTTGAGTTGTTTTATATTTTGAAATGTTGTGGTGGTGAATTTTATCTTGTAATGAATTTTAATTTATTTTTGGTTTCAGTTTTAGGGGCTACTATAAAGGTGTGGGTTTTCATGCAACAATTGTTTATCATGCGAAAAGTAAGTGCGATGCGATTACATAAATTACAATAAGGTAAATTACAACAAAATAAAAGTGTAACTAGAGGGTCTTCCGTCGTCCCAATTGCACTTAAACACAATTTAGAATATTTAAGCAAGTTCCTAGGTAAAGCTAAGGGAAGGAGGTTATGGTTTCCTGCAATTCTGATCACATGGCTAGTCATTTTTCCTATGGCCGTCTAGGTTCTTGTGTTTTTTGGTTTGAGGATGATTTTCTTCGTGAAAAAGAACGATTAAGTTTAGTTATTCTTTATAAACATCTATCATATTGAGGAAGTGCTTAGAAGAATCTTAAACATCTTTTCGATATTGCTAGAATTGTTTAAGTCGAATGAATTTAATTATACAAATGAATTACTCGTCAGAGAATTCAAGTTTTGTTGTTATCTTGCTCGGTGAACTAGGACATTTGAATATCCTATAATTGAGTAACACTTCATTTAACGTTCGTTTGAGGATTTATGACGGCAAAAGCTTTCGAGGGCGAATTGGTGTTCGAATGGTTTGTGATTTAATTTAATTTCGGTTATCGGGTTTAAATTTGGAATAGTGTTGAGTTGCTTTATTTTGAATTTCTTTATGTCTTAGGTGATGTTATTTTTATTTTTATTTTAATTGATTTAATTTAACTTTAATTTAATTTAATGTAGTTTAGTTTTGATTTTGATTGATCAATTTAACTTGATTTTAATTTTAACTTGATTCTATTATTTAATTTAATTTAATTCAATTTATGATCAAAAACTCCATTTGATCGCGCACATTTGGCCATGATCATGATCGTCTTTGATCATGATTTCAGCTCATTTTCATGACTCACTATACTCACAATCTCATTTCGTTTGGTTCAATCCAACAAAATTGAATGGATTTGTAAGCAACCATTATTTGATCCATTTAAAATTTTGAAATTGAAGTAATTTAAATAAAACGAAGGATTTAGTGAAAATCTTTTCAAATACTAGATATACTCGATTTGATATACTAGTTTGTGCTGAGATTACATGGATATCACTTTAATTTTATTTCATTTATAAATATAGCATTTAGTCTAGTTTTTCACCATCAAGTTATTGAGAATTTGACAGATATGAAAAATGTCATTCGATGTCTAGTTTAAAATTTTGATTTCCGTCGATTCTCAAATTTTCATATAATTCAATAAATTAAGATCAGTTTTATACAATATGCTCAAGTCTTTTGAGGTCTACCTCTACTATTTTTAACAAAAGTTGAATCTAAAACTTCCACTCTCCTATATGAATCATCAGATGGTCGATGTTTAATGTGACCAAATTATCTATGACGACTCTCTTTGATCATTTCCACCTCAAGAACTACACCTCCACTTTCCCAAATAGATTCATTTCACCTTTTGTCTCTAAGTGTCAAGCCACTCACCCACCTAAGTTTCTTATCGCAACAACAACTTAACTTTGCTTTATGCTTCACTTTTAAAAGCCAACATTCTGCGCTATTAAGCATTGCAGTTCTCGCCACCATCTTATACAATTTTCCTTTAAGTCTAAGCAGAAATTTTCTGTCAAACAATAGGCCCAATGCATTCATCCACTTTAACCAACCAACTTGATATTATTAATAACATCCCATCTATATCACCATTACTTTGAACAATATATCCGAAATATCTATAACATTCACAACTTGTAATGATTTGAACATCCATAATTACAACCTTGTCATTAAAGTACTGATTATCACCCTTGGTTTTCTGTAAAGCTTCCTCAAATTTCCTTTTTACTAATGTGATTATAAAAATAAAATATTTTATCAATATTAACAATATTAAAATCACTAAGATTGATTGTATTTTCAGAAACATTATTTGAAAGTTTATCAAATTAGCCCACCCACAAATGTTAAATATCTTCCTTTAAGAAAATCAATTTTTAATTTCCATCTTTAATACATTTTATTTAAATTAAATTAGTATTTTGATTTTCTCATTATTTGACTAGTTTTTACATATATTTTAACTCCTTTTCGTATCCAATCTTTTATAAAGATCACTAAAAGTAAAATTCATTGTATCATAAATTGTTCTCTTACTTCCTACGGGCAATCTTATTTTTTTTCCAAGTTCTCTAATGTTTTGCATTTCAGCAAAATTTTATTACACAAATTCTTATATTTTATCATTTCTTGCACGTTATTGTTCTGCTACAAACTATTTTTATTTATAATAGCTATCATTTTTATTCTCAAAGTATATCTTTTGACACTTCGCTTAATAACTGAATTCTTTATCCCGCATAGAATTATCTTCTTCAAGAACATCCCATATATTGATATCTTGATGTTTATTCATAAAAATAATTTTATTTGTGTCTTTAGGTGCCCTCATCAAATTCTTTGATTATATTTCGTTGTATTCTTTATCTTATAGCTCCTCGTTTAAAATGTAGAACTAATAATCAATTTAGGGTACTTAAATTCTCACTTCAAATGATTTTACAATTTTTGATTTCTCGATGTACACTTTTTCTCATAAGAAAATAATCAAATTTTATTTTATTAGATATATTCTTATAAGCAATAATATTCTCATCTCTTCTTTATTAAATTATTACCAATAAAAATAGCTAAACGCAAAATCAAACTCTATTATGGTTTTACCTTATTCATTTATCACTCTAAAATCATAAGCACCATGAATATATTTAAAATATTTTACCACTCCACCAACATGTCTATTTAAATGTCTCCAATAAAAATTCTTTCTTTAAGAGGTAGCATTGTCATTAATTCTTCTAGGTTATTCCCAAAATTTTCTTTTGAACCTATATGTAAACCTACTTAGGAGCACAAGCACTTAAAATATTACGAATTTTAGTGTAAAAAATAATCTTTGTACTAAATCACATATATCATGCATAATTATTTTTTAAGATGATAAATTTAAGCCTGATTGAATCTTATAAAGAGCTGAAATTATATCAAGCATACTACTAAATTTATACTCAAAATAAATCTATGAAAGTAAGGATTTGACTCGAGTTCTTTGCTTTCATGATTTGGTTAGTAGACTCCATGATTAACGTTAAGAACAAAGCCTTATGACTAGATGGTTTGAACAAAAGGTTCAATAAAGTGATTTGGCTAGTAAGCTTTACTATAAATGTTTAATTGTAACTTGCAAGTTCTCTAATGATAATCTTCCCATTTGAGTGATAAATCACATTATACACTTGGTAGGAGGAAAAATCTTTATAAGCAAAGATCGACATTGATTAGTATCCTTCAGAGAAACAACAACCCTAGATGTATAAGGTTACCTAGAACAAAGCAACCCATTGATCACATGAAAATATATTGAGAAATTCATGCCAATTTTATATGAAATTGCACTTTAAAGAAATGTATTTTCTATGTTTTATTGCAGATATGAAGAATTATAGGTAATGAGAGCAAAAAGATCGAAAAGAAGCGAATCTGGAACAAAAAGAACTAAAAGAGATGAAAATTGAACTATCCCGCCGACAACGAGGAATAGACCGCCGAAGGCGTGATTTTCCTGAAAGTTTTTGAATATATTATAAAGGAGCCTGCCGACGGCTAGATCGAGCCTGACGACAGCGAGCCTTAGCAGTTGGCCAATGTTCTAGAAGCCCGCCGACGGCGCCATCGAGCCCGCCGACGGCGAGAAGATCGGTTCAAGCAAATGTTCAATGAATCTGGACGCTTTTTGAAGAGGTGCTTAAGCAACATTTGGAAAATATTTCTCCCTCTTTAATAGAGACATATTTAGGCCGAAAAAGTGTGTGTTCTTTTGGTGTGTGTGTCTTAATCTGAGTCTGGAGAGTCTGTAGTGTGTCGGTGTGTTTTAGAGAGTTCATTAGTAAGATTATTTGAGTGTGTTGTACAAGAAGGAAGAGTCAGAGGAACTTCAAGGAGTCTGCTTGGGGAGAAGATTCGAGATAAGTTTTTGTTTATTGTTTTATAGCTTTAAATGAAATCCAAGTTTTGTGTTATTCTTCCTATGCATTCTGAGTAGTTTTCTCTGTCTTTCTCCTTGTTGTTGAGATTTTGTGTAATGGAAAATTGAAGTAGTTGTGCCTTAAATATTAAATAAAAATTGTGATAATCTTTTACTTAAATCTTAATTTATTTTCAATTTGTCAATTGAATTGTTAAAATATGTTGAATTATCAACTATAGTAAAGATTACATCCAAAATTCAGGGAAATCAAAAGCCTTGAAAAGATGGTGCAAATAAATAGGGAAATATTATTTATCGGGCGTAGAATTGGATATTTTAGTGTGACAGACTAAAATATTCAAATTTGGTCCTATCGTTTGGGAGTCGAAGTGTAGATGTTAGCCCTCGAGCGAGGGGAACGTGGAAGCTCGAAGTGGCGACTGATATCCTCCCAGCTTATTGCAGATTCGATAACCGAAGCATATGATTAGTCAATGTTCTTTATGCTTGGACCAAAGGGTAAAGAATAGGAATGCTCCTATTCGGCACAATATAATTCTAACTAAATTAATTATCCATTCACTTAATTCGCTTAACAAGGAGAAAGATACTTTTTCTAAATTGCAATCTTCCATTAAGTAATAGAGTTTAGTATAAGCGTTCTTTATTTCCGTATACTAGATAGTAATTGCATCTGCTGAAATTAGTTCTTAATCTCTAAACTTCCCTGTGGGATTGATATCTAGGACTTCATTAGTGCCCTTTATTACTTGAACGATACGTATACTTGCTTAGATAAAAAGGGGCACATTTGTTATTTTTACTCTGTTAAACACTTATATAGTTATAAAGCTCCGCAAACATATCCACCTTGTGTGTGCCACCGTTGTTGTCAAGTTTTTAGCGCCGTTGCCGGGGAAGTAAAGTAATTATTAAGGTAATTAAATAAATATATAAATATATATATATATATATATATATATATATATATATATATATAATTATTAAAGATAATTACTAGAGTAATGGACTATTTTAAAATCTACTTAAGTTATGTATGCGTAAATTTGGAACCGAAAGTTTAATACCTTACGATTCAGAATTAGAGCGCACTATTAAATGAATTAGAAAACAGAAAAAAAAATTATAAATTTAAATCAAATGGCAAATAATCCAGCAATTGAAAATACAAATCAACCAAGACCTTTAAGACATTACGCTAACCCTACATTAGATGAAATTCACTTAACTATCCAAAATCCTGATGTAGCGGCTAATTCATTTGAGCTTAAGCCTGCAATTATCCAAATGGTACAGAATAATCAATTTAGTGGTTCATCAAATGAAAATCCTAATTTACATCTTGCTAGTTTTTTGGAACTTTGTGCTACTTTTAAATATGACGGAGTATCTAATGATGCTGTTAGACTAAGGCTTTTTCCTTTTTCTTTAAGGGATAAGGCTAAGATGTGGTTAAATTCGTTAGCACATGGATCTATTAGAACTTGGGGAGAATTGTCACAAAAATTTCTATCTAAATATTTTCCTCCTTCAAAAACTGCGAAACTTAGAAATGACATAACATCTTTTAGTCAGTTTAATGGAGAATCAATATATGAAGCTTGGTAGAGATTTAAAGATCTTCTTAGGAAATGCCCACATCATGCGTTACCAGATTGGTTTCAAACTTTTTTATAATGGATTAATAGGATCTTTTAGATCTATTATAGATGCTGCTGCTGGAGGATCATTAATGTCAAAACCATTTGATGAGGCTTATCCATTAATTGAAGAAATGACTACCAACAATTTTCATTGGCCTTCTGAAAGGTCAAATCCTAAAAAATAGCTAGTATCCATGACTCTGATGCAATATCTATGTTAGCTTCTCAGTATGCTACTATATCTAAGAAATTAGATCATTTTGGAATGAATTTATTCTCCTAATATAATAGAAGAAAATTCATCTGGACAACTTATAGATGCTCAAACTTCATATAAAACTTTAAATGATATTAATAATAGACCTAATAATCCTTATGCAAATTATTACAACCTTGGTTGGAAGAACCATCCAAATTTTAATTGGAATAACAACTTTGTTAATCAACAATGGATGAAAACTCAGTAAACCCATTAGGAAATCAATCTAACCAAGGAAATTCTAATTATAAACCTTCTTATCCACCTGTATTTAATAATAACTCTCAATTTAAGGAAAAGAAGTTATCTATGGAATAATTAATATTAAATATGAGTCGGCATTTGCAGAATCAAGGAAATCGACTACAAATTCGAGGGAACCAATTACAAAATCAAGGAGCCGTAATTAAAAATATTGAAACTCAACTTGGACATATCGCTACTGCACTTAATAATAGAATTCCTGGAACTTTTCCTAGTAATGTGGAAATAAATCCTAAAGATCAAGGAAAAGTACAAATCAAAGCGATACAGTTACGAAGTGGAAAAGAGTTAGAAACAAGAATACAAAAAGAAACGGAAAATGAAAAAGAGAAAGTAGAAACTGAAAAAGAAAAGGATCAGCAAGATCAAAATTTAGAATATCCACTAATACCTATGAAAATTTCTGTAGAGAAACCACCACCATCATTTCCTCAGCGATTAAAGCAACATAAAAAGAATAAGCAATTTTCTAAATTTCTTGAAATCCTGAAGAAATTAACGGTGAACATTCCTTTTGTAGAAGCATGAGAACAAATGCCAAATTGTGTGAAGTTTATGAAAGATATTTTAAACAAGAAGAGAATGTTCACAGACAATGAAACGGTTGCACTTAGCGAAGAGTGTAGTGCAATTATTCAGAAAAAGCTTCCTGAGAAATTAAAGAATCCTGGTAGTTTCACTATACCTTGTGCTATTGAAGAAAAATTTTATGGAAAAACTTTATGTGACTTGGGAGCCAGCATCAATCTTATGCCTCTATCAATTTTTAAAAGATTAGGATTGGAAGAAGTCTCACCTATTTTAGTAACACTTCAGTTAGATGATCGTCCAGTGACATATCCTAAGGGAGTTATTGAAGATGTGTTAGTAAAAATGGATAAATTTGTCTTCCCTGTGAATTTTATTGTTTTAGATATGGAGGAAGATAAAGAAATACCTATAATTTTAGGGAGACCATTCTTAGCTACTGGAAGAGCTATGATTGAAGTTCAAAAATGAGAATTAACTATGAGAGTAAACGATCAAGAAGTAACTTTCAACATAGTAAAATCAATGAAATATCCTGCTGTAGAAAAAGATGATGAATGCTTTCGAATGGAAATTCTTGAACATCTACGAAATGAACATTTTATAGAATACTTTAAAGATAAACCAGAAATAGAAAATACAGAATTACTTGAAGAAACATAAAATGAAAAATTAAATTATATACAAGAAAGATTTGAGATGTTGAATATTACGGAAAACGCTGAAAAGAATATAGCTCCGTCAATTATTAAACCTTCTGAACTTGAGTTAAAAATTTTACCTACTCATTTGAAGTATGCATTTTTAGGCAACTCTTTAACTATACAAGTTATTATATCGGCAGCATTAAACGAATCACAAGAGCAAAAATTTATGGACACATTAAAAAGTATAAGAAAGCTTTTGGTTGGACCTTAGCAGATATTAAAGAAATTAGTCCTTCAATCTGTATGCACTGAATTATTTTGGATAATGAACATAAACCAAGAGTTGATCCCCAAAGGAGATTAAACCCAATAATGAAAGATGTAGTCAAGAAAGAAATATTAAAATGGTTAGACAATGGTATTATATATCCTATTTCGGACGAGTGCTTGGGTAAGCCCAATTCATTGTGTTCCTAAGAAAAGAGGAGTGACTGTTGAAGCTAATGAAAATAATGATTTAATACCTATAAGACAAGTTACTGGATAGCGTATATGTATTGATTATAGAAAATTAAATGTAACCACCAGGAAAGATAACTTACCTTTACCATTTCTAGACCAAATGTTGGATAGACTAGTTGGACACAAATACTTTTGTTTTTTAAATGGATATACTGGCTATCATAAAATTCCTATTGCTCTTGAGGATTAAGAGAAAACTACATTTACCGGTCCTTATGGAACATTTGCTTTTCGAAGGATGCCTTTTGGACTATGTAATGCACCTGCAACATTCCAGAGATGTATGACGTCTATATTTAGTAAATTAATAGATGATGGAATAGAAATATTTATGGATGATTTCTCTGTATTTGGAACATCATTTGAAACATGCTTGGATCATCTTGAAAAATTTTTGGAGTTATGCGAAAAAACTAACTTAGTTCTAAATTGGGAGAAATGTCAATTTATAGTTGCAGGAGGAATTATATTAGTGCATAAAATTTCGGAAAATGGTATAGAAGTAGACCCTGCAAAAATTGAAGTTATAGCTAAATTACCACCTCCTACTACAGTGAGAGGGGTATGAAGTTTTCTTGGACATGCCGGATTTTATAGATGCTACATAAAAGATTTTTCAAAAATTATTAAACCTCTATGCCGACTTTTAGAAAAGGACAAGAAATTTGAATTCACTAAAGAATGCTTAAATGCTTTTGAATTATTAAAAGATAAATTAATCACAACACCTATAATAGTTTCACCTGATTGGGAGAAACCATTTGAACTTATGTGTGATGCTAGTGATTATGCTTTAGGAGTCGTTCTTAATCGAAAGGCATGATAAAATTTTTAAAGTTATATCTTATCTTAGTAAAACTCTCAATGATGCTTAAATTAAGCTATACGATTACTGAGAAAAAGAATTATTAGCAATTGTATATGCTTTTGATAAATTTAGATCTTATTTAATTGGAACTAAATGTATTGTGCATACTGATCACTCTGCTATTAAATATTTTATGCAAAAGAAAGATACCAAACCAAGATTAATCAGATGGATATTACTGATGTAAGAATTTGATTTTGAAATAATTAATAGAAAGGGAACTGAAAATCAAATTGCAGATCATTTGTCGAGACTAGAATATAATGAATTATCTGACACCGACAATGAAATTACGAACGGTTTTCTACGACGAACAACTTTATAATATAAATGAGTGGAAAATACCATGGTATGCTGATATAGTTAATTATATTGTAAGTGATATTTTACCACCCATGCTAACTCTGCAACAACAGAAGAAATTCATTCACGATGCTAAAACATATTTTTGGGATGAACCATATTTATATAAACAATGTAAGGATCTAATTATTAGAAGATGTGTGCCTTATGAAGAAACTGAACAGATCGTTCAAAAATGTCACGATTCTGAATTTGGAGGACATTTTGGAACTCATAAAAGTGCTTATAAAATTTTACAATCTGGATTTTATTGTCCTACTTTTTTTAAAGATGTTTATAGATATATCAAAACTTGTGATAAATGCCATAGAGTAGGTAATATATCTAGAAGAAATGAAATGCCTCTGAATTTTATATTAGAAGTTGAAATTTTTGATGTTTGGGGATTAGATTTCATGGGACCATTTATTCTTTCATTTGAATACTCATATATATTAGTTGCTGTTGATTATGCTTCTAAATGGATTGAAGCAAAAGCCTTACCTCTTTGTAATGCTAAGAGTGTTTCAAAATTTTTAATGAAAAACATTTTCACAAGATACGGAATGCCGAGAGTGATTATCACTGACGGAAGATCCCATTTTAGGAATAAATATATTCAGAAATTAGCATAAAAATTCAACATTATTCATAAAATATCGACTGCTTATCATCCACAAACCAGTGGATTAGCTGAAGTTTCTAATTGAGAAATTAAACAAATTCTAGAAAAAACTGTAAACCCTAGTAGATTAGATTGGTCTACAAGACTAGACAACTGCATTATGGGCATACGAGAGCGCTTATAAAACCCCAATTGGAATGACTCCTTACAGACTTATTTATGGAAAAACTTGTCACTTACCAGTTGAATTAGAGCATAAAGCATATTGGGCGATTAAAGAATTCCATTATATATTAAAAGATGCTGGTGAGAAGAGATGTTGCAGATGAATGAATTAGAAGAATTAAGGAATGAATCTTATAATAACGATAGAATTTATAAGAAGAAGATGAAATTATGGCATGATCGAAAGATTAACCAAAAAAAATTTTGAACCAGGACAAGAAGTTTTGCTTTATAATACAAGTTTGAAATTATTTCCTGGGAAATTGAAATCTCGATGGTTAGGACCTTTCACTATAACTCAAATATTTACATACGGAGCTGTAGAAATTGAAGATCAAAAGATTGGACATAGATTTAAAGTAAATGGACACAGATTAAAACCATATTTTGAAGGGAAAAGATCAAATTTTAAAGAGGTTTTAATGCTCAGTCAACCTGATTAATAATTAGAATAGGTCGGGCTGATGACGTTAAACCAAGTGCTTTATGGGAGGCAACCTATAGTTATCTTTATTTATGTGTAATGATTGTATATTTATTATATTTATTATATTTATTATTAATTATGATATAAAATGAATTATACTACTCATATTTATCGTTATAATCATCACGATATTGGATCCATAGAAAAAACTTGGAAAACATTTGGACCAAAGCGAAACTGGGTAAATTTTGCCTTAGCCGCCGAAGGCAAGATCGACACCGCCGACAGCGAGTTCTGCCCGCAAAAATTCAGTTTATGCTGACGGCGAGATCATTGTCGCCTATGGCGAGATCGGTGAATGAACGGTTTAGGGAGTTATTTTGACGGTTTTTGACAATTCTAAGTGTTTTAACTTTTTAAAACGCCTAGAACTCGAATTCTAAACCATTTACTTCCTAAAAACGATTTGAAACTCCACAAAACTCATCATTATGGCATCCAATTACTATGAAATCACTAGATCTCGCATGCTCAATCGAAGAAAATTTACAGTTATGAGGCCCAACGAATCTTCAACAAAGTAATGATGAAAAAGAGACTGATCAAAGAAAGAGGATTCGTGAATAGAGGAGTGGAGAATTCGACAACGCCTATTGAGGAGATGATTGTGCGACGACGTTGGGAGGTATTATGCTATACAACTTCTGCAGTAGTCATCCCTGTAGTAAAAGAATTCTACTCCAATCTTCACGGAATCAACAACGGAAACGTCTATGTGCGAGGCAGATGGGTAACTTTCACTCCTTCTAGAATCAATGAGTTATATTCAATTGAGAATACACCCATTTGCCACTATTCCAACTTTGTCCCTACAAAAAATAATATGAATGAGATCTATCGATATTTGACTGATGAAGCAAAGGATTGGGAAACAAGAGAAGACGGGTATGTTAGCTTTTCTACATCACTTCTAAACCTCGTCTCTAGACACTGGCACTTCTTTATTTCTTCAAACTTATTACCCACTATGAGGGTAAATAAAGTTTCTAAGGAGTGTGCGATTCTGAATTATTGTATTCAAGCGGGATTACCTATCGATATTGGTTCAATTATTGTGAAGTCTGATTTAGGCCTGATTGTTCATGGATCAATTTATGGGCTTGGACATCCTTCAATAATTTTTACACTATGCAGTCAATACCAAGTTTCATATGAAGCCTGGGAAAAGGTACTTTTTCCTTGGAAACCCTTAGATCCAACTGATATGTTTTCTACTATGGATAACGATAATGAAACAACCATTATTACGGATCAAGCATCTCAAAATTCTCTTTCAATCAGGCCCTTTACTGATAAAACAAATCTGATTATACGGAAACTCAACGGCTTGGAAAAAGAGGTACAAAACGTGATGAATTCAATTAATAACATCTCTGATTTATTTGATCATATTAATTGGAAGATGAAGGAACACTTCGATCAGTCTAGACATCTTGAGGCTAGTTTCATACGGCTTTTGAGAAAGAAAGGATGGATTGAAGAAGATTCTACAGAAGAATTTCCTTACAGACCTTTCTACAATCTATTCGTTCATTTACATTCTATCGGAGATATCAGAGATGAGTTTAGTACAGACCCTGACAAGTAGAAGACATTCGTATTTGTTTATGTGTTGAGTTAGTTTGAATTTAATTTTTATGTAATTTGCACTTTTGATATTTTAGATTTTAAGATTTGATCTCGGTATAGATGAGATTATGTGTTGTTTGTTTATATTCAGCGTTTTGAGTATTGTGGTTTGGATTGCGACGCTGAATTTGGTGTGTTAAGGTTGTAAAAATACCTTGTTAGTAATGTGGTGTACGAATATTGTAAACACTTCGATTTTATATAAAATTTGTGATGTTTTGTGTTGTGTGAATTTAATTGAGTTAAAATAGTATCTAATCACAGTAAAATATATTTAATTGATTGATCGGACTTTAACGAGGTTTAAAATGAATTGAAAACATTATAAAATATTAAAAATATTAATTTCCGAAAAATCCCACCGACAGCGAGATCGACGCCGCCGACGGTGACTTTTCCCAGAGACTTTAAGCCTATTTAAATTAATTAGCTCGCCGACGGCAAGATTTTTCCCGCTCACAGCGAGATCCTGAAAACCACTTTTATTTGACCGGTCAACCGTCACTATTCATTGTCCCCTTCCTCAAAACTTCAAAAAAACCAACCTAGGGCTTGAGAGATCTTGGATTTGGAGCAATTTCAACACATTTTGATACCGGATTTTATCTTCCCTTGGTAAGAGCTTCACTCCCATACAAAATTTTTTTATTTTCACTGTGTTTTTCTTCCACATTTGGGGATTTTGAAAAAAATTGAAATATGGAGAAAATAGTTGGAATAAATCCATGGAATTCATTTTAGATTATTTTAAGTCACCTTTGGAAGCCATTCTAGTATTATTTTGGAATTTAGTTGAGATTTTTGTAAATTTGATAGATCGACAAATGGCTCCACGACAGAAGAGGCGACTAGATTTTGATGAGACACGATTCGTGAATGCTAAAGCTCAATCAAGATACAACTTTAATATCAAAGCAAGAAAATGCATTCAAGATAAAGTTTTTAAGAATCCGGGAGGAGTAGTGGAACAAACGATAAAAGAGAGAAGATGGTAAAATTTCTTTTATACGACAAATAAAGCTGCAGTTGAAGTCGTAAAAGAGTTTTATGCCAATTTGACCTATATAGAGGATGAGCCTATAAAGGTTAGAGGACTTTTAGTCGATTTTAATGCTGCACGAATAAATTCTTTTTACGAAGTACAAGATCTTCATACCAGCAAGTACGATACATTCAGAACAATGGAAGGACCGCTAGAGGAGGTGATTAACTTTCTCACTGATGGGAAAGGGACTTGGAAAATTAAGTAGTGTGAACGGGTAAACTTCGCCCTTTCTATGTTAAATGCAACCTCTAAGGCTTGGCATTATTTTATTTGCTCTACTATTCTACCCACTTATCACCATAGTGAAGTCACAAGAGATAGAGCAGTTCTGAATTTTTGTATTCAGAACCACAGAAGTATAAATGTGGGGAGTATTATTTATAAAAATATATTAGCCATTGCAAAAAGTGGAAGCGGAGGAGGACTAGGACATCCTGGTCTAATTTATGCACTCTGCCAATTGTCTGAAGTAGAGGCTAGAGATGATGAGGAATGGATTGAACCTATGAAACCCATTACCCATGCTAATATAAAGACTTATGAATCCCACAAAACATGGAGATCTGGGACTATGAGCTATGCACCTTCAACTAGTAGGGATATTCCCTCTATTAGTTATGACCCTCCTACCTATAGTTCTCTCACCCTTTATGATTTGATGAATGAAATGACTCTGCAGTGGAAAAGTTTTGAAAAGATTGAAGAAAAATTGGAGCATATTGATCAGAGAATTGGAGGATTAGATTTGAGGCATGATTATGACAATGATTATCTCCAGAGGAATTTTGAATTTGAGATAGCCTATTATGATGTTGAGAATAGTTATCAGAGAGGAGAGTTTGATGTTATATTTCTTGAGTGCCCCTGTTATACTCACTACCAGCCTACTCACTTTCTTTGAACAAGGAGATGAGGATATAGTTTGGGATTTTAATGTTGATGATTAGATTCTATGATTAGATATTTATGTTATGTGTTTGTTTAGTTGTTTAGTTTATATATTTTGATTATTATGTTGAGTAAGACATTTAAACTTTGTTGTATAAGTTAAATTTGTGTTGTTTTAAATTTTAATATTTCAAATTGATTGTAACTCTGAAACTGGATTAGTGAAATGTATGTGGATGTTATGTTAAATTGTACTTAGTATTATAATAGGTATAAATTGTGTTAGTATTTTGTACTTATTTCAAAACTTCTTTACCCAGCAATTTCTTTGATATTATATATGTGTAGAAAATTATTAACAGTAAATGTTAATTAAGTGATAAAAAGAACCTACAGAACTTCAAAAGGAGAAATACCTAAAGCACAAAAGGTATGATTTAAATTTACAGTTTGTTTTCTTTTCACCCTATATAAATGATAGAAAATTTTATTTTTGGGGGAGGGAAAAACAAAAATTTAATTATTAAATTGTTCTCAATTTATATTTTCAAAAATCTTTATATAAATGATTTTCTATAGTAAATTTAATTCAGTAAACTAAAATTAATTTATTTAATTTATTATAGAAAGTTAAAAGAACTACTTTTAGTGATTAAACAAGTTTTATAGATTAAGATATTTGGAATAAATGATAAGAATATAGTTAACTATTTAAAATAAGGAAAACTTTATTTTGAAATATTAAATTCTGAGGTATTTAAAGGAGAAAGAAAAGATTGAAACTCAATGAAGTGAAAACTTTGAAATACATATAAGATAAAAAAATATTTCAAGTTTCAAATTTAGAAAGAGGAAAATGAAGTTCAAAATTATTAACAAGCTATCCAGATACAATAATCCACACTTAAAAAAAAAGAGAGAGAAAAAGAAAAAGAAACAGGATTGAAAATCAATCCAAAATGAAAAGAAAAGAAAAAGTAAGTGAGGAGAAGCTTGAGGAGATGCCTTATCAAAAATTGGCTTCATTTGAATCAATCTAAAGGGCAAAACTTAATTATATTTCTAAACTTATATATATGGATTAGTATTTTACTTAATAGTGTTTTCATGAATTTCCTATCATCTGAATATCCTAAGTAATCTAATATTGCAAATATAGTCATTCTTGAAATGAATAGAAGACTAGAACTCTTAAACTTGATAACCAAATAGCCTTATATCTATAGAATTAATTTAATTATCTAAAAATTTTTTATAATAAAGTTTACTATAATATTTATTTAAATTAAATTCATAGTATTTCTGAATTAAAACTTCACTACAAATAATCATTACTTTTATGTAGTATCAAGATTACTTGAGGACAAGTAATAGTTAACTTTAGGGGATTTTGATCATAAGAAAATATATTAAGAAATTCATACCAATTTTATATGAAATTGCACTTTAAAGAAAGGTATTTTCTATGTTTTATTGCAGGTATGAAGAATTATAGGTAATGGGAGCAAAAAGATCGAAAAGAAGCGAATCTGGAACCAAAAGGACTAAAAGAGATGAAAATTGAACTATCCCGCCGACGGCGAGGAATAGGCCGCCGACGGCGAGGAATAGGCCACCGACGACGTGATTTTCTGAAAGTTTTTGAACATATTATAAAGGAGTCCGCCGACGGCGAGATCGAGCCCGCCGACAGTGAGCCTTAGCAGTTGGTCAATGTTCTAGAAGCCCGCCGACGGCGCCATCGAGCCCGCTGACGGCGAGAAGGTCGGGTCAAGCAAATGTTCAATGAATCTGGATGATTTTTGAAGAGGTGCTTAAGCAACCTTTGGAAATATTTCTCCCTCTTTAAATAGAGACAGATTTAGGCCGAAAAAGTGTGTGTTCTTTTGGTGTGTGTGTCTTAATGCGAGTCTGGAGAGTACGTAGTGTGTGAGTGTGTTTTAGAGAGTTCATTAGTAAGTTTATTTGAGTGTGTTGTACAAGAAGGAAGAGTCAGAGGAACTTCAAAGAGTCTGTTTGGGGAGAAGATTCGAGATAAGTTTTTGTTTATTGTTTTATAGCTTTAAATGAAATCTATGTTTTGTGTTATTCTTCGTATGCATTCTGAGTAGTTTTCTCTATCTTTCTCCTTGTTGTTGAGATTTTGTTAAATGGAAAATTGAATTAGTTGAGCCTTAAATATTAAATAAAAATTGTGATAATCTTTTACTTAAATCTTAATTTACTTTCAATTTGACCAATTGAACTGTTAAAATATGTTGAATTATCAACTGTAGTAAAGATTACATCCAAAATTCGGGGAAATCAAAAGCCTTGAAAGGAGGGTGCGAAATAAATAGGGAAATATTATTTATCGGGCGTAGAATTGGATATTTTAGTGTGATAGACTAAAATATTCAAATTCGATCCTATCGTTTGGGAGCTGAAGTGTAGATGTTAGCCCTCAGGCGAGGGGAATTTGGGAGCTCCGAAGTGGCGGCCGGTATCCTCCTAGCTTAGCCAGTAGATTCGGTAACTGAAGCATAGGATTTGTCAATGTTCTTTATGCCTGGACCAAAGGGTAAAGAATAGGAATGCTCCTATTTGGCATAATATAATTTTAACTAAATTAATTATCCATTCACTTAATTCTCTTAACAAGGAGAAACATACTTTTTCTAAATTGCAATCTTCCATTAAATAATAGAGTTTAGTATAAGCGTTATTTATTTCTGTATACTAGATAGTAATTGCATCTGCTGAAATTAGTTCTTAATCTCTAAACTTTCCCGTGGGATCAATATCTAGGACTCCATTAGAGCCCTTTATTACTTGAACTATACGTATACTTGCATTGATAAAAAGGGGGCACATTTGTTATTTTTACTCTGTTAAACACTTATATAGTTATAAAGCTCCGCAAACATATCCACCTTGTGCGTGTGTCGGCATATTTTTAGGTTGAGTGTTGTGTTTTTAAAAAGGGGTCGCCTACAGAGATTGTCGGCGAATCTTAAATTTAATTTAAATATATATATAATTTGGAAAGTAGCATTTGATTTTGAAAATAATTTTAAATTTGAAAGTTTTAAGATATGAAATCAAACCGATCTCACATCACGAATAGTTTATATAAACGAGCACCGCACCACAAGCCGTGTATTTATCCGAGGAATAGACACCATTGCTTGATGATGGGGCTTGATTAAATAAACTAAAAGATTTGTTACATCCGTTTGGTCTGCGAACCAATTTTATAAGCTGAACAAGTTCCCAGCTTAATATAAAAGAATTAAGCGGGGTTTATATTACCCAGGTTCTTAAAGTTCCCTATAAGAGCGAGCCCATATAGTTAATTACATCTTAAATGACGGGAATCATTTAAGAAAACTCTCGATAATGATCAGTGGTTTTGCTCTCAAGAATTTCAAAGTTTAAGATTTTAAACAAATTAGATTTTGGAATTTCAAAAGGGGTTAGCTCAAATTGGGAACAATTTATTTTGGAGTCAAATGAAAGAGAGGTAGGAGAAGCTGGAGATCCAAGAAAAATCTTGGCAACTTCCCAAATTATCCTATTATTTGGCTTCAATTTGGGAGATTTATTCAATGTTTCCATCCTGCCAATTTTAATTAATTAGGACTTATATTTGCATGACATGATCATACAAATAGCCTTGAAGATGTGAGGGTTTATGTCGTACCGAACGACTACCTCGGAGTCCTAAGACCGGTTAGGGCTTAATTTACATGACATGATCAGGCAAATGCCTAACGAAGAGTTGAGGATTTATGTTGCACTAGGCAAACTACCTCGAAGTCCTATGGCTTGGCTATTTAATTCTAAGAAAGTTTTGCTGAAGTAGATCTGCGTTTTGCTAATGATGATGGCCGTGCTGCCCACCATGCTCCAAGCTCCTTGTTGTTATAGAGGTTTAGTTTTAGAAGTCATAAATCAGGAGATGAGAGAAGTGTTTTGGTTTAGAGAAAATCTTAAAATCCAAGTGTTTTTTTAATATTTTAATTAAAACAAATCTTAAAGTTGTTTAAACGGAACCGATTAAGATCCCGCGGTTCCGTCGTCCCGGCACCGTTATTTTCATCGAATTCACTTAGTTCAAATGAATTTGCTAAACTCAGTTGAATGAGTTCCACACTTTTATTTAGACAGTGGGAAATCCCGTTAGCAACACGTGGGTTACATCATCCGAGGTATTCCCGATCATCCAATGAGACATTTTAATTTAGTTGCAATTGTAGTTTTATTGTTCTGTTTGTGATTAAATTTTGAGTTGTTTTATATTTTGGAATGTTGTGGCAGTGAAATTTATCTTGCAATGACTTTTAATTTAGTTTTGGTTTCAATTCAGGGACTATCCTAAAGGTTTTGGTTTTCATGCAACAGTCTTATTTAACATGCAAGAAAAGTACAGTGCATGTAAGTAAATTGCAATAAAGTAAATTACAATAAAATAAAAGCGTACCTGGAGGGTCTTCCCGTCATCCCAAGCTACACTTAAAACACATGTTAAGACATTTAAATATTTCAACAGATACCTAGGTAAAGCTAAGGGAAGGGTTTTGGTTGTCTACCAAATTCCTAATCCTATAACTAGTTATCTCCTATGACGTTTAGGTTCTTGGTTTGGTTTAAGGATGATTTTCTTCATCAAAGAACAATTAAATTCAATTGTTCTTCTAAAACATCCCATCATATTGAGGAAGTGCTTAGGACGAGTCTAAACATCTTTTCAATACTTCTGGGATTATTTTGAGCCCAAGTAAATTTAGTTGCACATATGAATTAGTCATCCAGGAGTTTAGTTAAATCTTATCTCTTGCTTAGTGAACTTGGGTATTTGATTACCTGATGAATGAAGTGAGATCTCATTTAATACTCTATTTAAGAGTTATAATAATTAAAGCCTTTATGGGCAAGTTGGTTTATCGACAATTTTAATTATTCTTAATTTAAAGTTTGAGTTAATGATTTAAAGTGATTTAATTTAGTTATGAGGTTTAAGTTTAGAATAATGTTCAAATTATTTTAGATGTAATTTAAATCTCTACACTTTCAATTATCTTAATATTTCAGATTGATGTTTATGTTTAAATTTACTTAGATAGAAAGAGGTGCTGAAATTATTGATATGTTTTGATCTAATTCTTAATGATTTCATTTAGGTTTATTGTTAAATGATTTTAATTTAATTTAATTCAATTTGATTTTAATTTAATTTTAAATTTAATTTAATTTAATTTAATTTTAGTTAAATTTAATTTAATTTAATTTTAGTTAAATTTAATTTAATTTAATTTAATTTAATTTTATTTTATTTAATTTTAATTTTAGTTTAATTTTATTTTTAATTTCAATTGTTAATTTTAGTTTAACTTTAATTTTAATTTAATTTTAATTTAATTTTTATTTAATTTAATTTTAATTTAATTTAATTTAATTTAATTTAATTTCAATTTTAATTTAATTTGATTTTTAATTTAATTTAATTTAATTTATTTTAATTTTAATTTTAGTTTAATTTTAATTTTAATTTCAATTGTTAATTTTAGTTTAACTTTAATTTTAATTTAATTTTAATACATTAGAGGAGAAAATGTGATTTTTCTGAATTTAATTTATTTATATAATTATTTTTTAGTGAAAAATAAGGATTTTCAAAGGAAATTCAACAACATGACCAAGAAAAGGTTTCTATCCTTAAGAAAATTATGGGATGTTCCTAATGACCAGAGGACCACTTGGACCAAATTTGGTGATTTTTTGAATTATATTTTATTTATTATAATTATTTTGAGTTTTAGAGTATTAATTAATTTTAAAATAAAATAAAAGTTGAAAAATAGATTTTATATTTTTCTTAAATTTCTCTGACCTCAAGGAATCCAGAGAAACAAATTTTATAATTTTTTGATTTTTCTTTGATTTATTAGAATTCCTTTTGTGAAGAAGGTTGAAAATTCATTTTTTTTTTAATATTAAAAATTACATTAAGCCTTTAAAATTCAATATCTTATCCTAGGGACTTAGGAAATATTTGGTTTGTTCTTAAGTGATTAGGAGTCAAAATGTGACATTTTTATGATTTTTAATATTTTTATGATTTTTATTATTTTTTAATTATTAAAATATTAAAATATTGTGAAAAAATCAATTTTTTTTTAGAAAATTCCAATTTTAATTTTTCTGAACTCCCCTGATATCAGAGAAGCTCCAAAACCATTTTTGTGAATTTTTGAAAAGTATTTTTGGAGTTATGAATTTTTAAAGTTCCATTTTGCTCGTGAGGCTTAATCAATCCATTTGGTGGGGTTAATCAAGTCCAATTGATTTCAAAATTTTATGTAAGGTTCCTCTAACCCTAAAGAGTAATGAAGAATTATTTTCAAGTCAATTTGGTGTGTGGTTAACCCTAATTAATTCATATTTAATTTTGGGAGTTTAGGCCAATTAAAGTTATTATGAATGAATTAACTCAAAATTTATTTTTCATAGGTCCTCTGGTCCTAAGAAATATCACCAAATGTTCCTAGAATTTATTTTACAACATGCTAATTATTGGAATTAAAATACCTAAAATAGTGACATGAACTTGAAAATTCAATAACTTTTCACAGAGATGGCCTCTGACCTTGAAAAATTCAGGGAATGTTCCCAAGATCAGAGGCTTCAAAAGCCCTATGGTCTCATGTCATGGTGAATTGTCTATGGAAATGAAGAATCAAAATACTGAAAATAGTAAATAAATTATTAAAAATAAAATACTCATGCAATTAACTTGATTTCTTTTCCACGTTATTCTCCTCACGTTCACTTTGAGCGAGAGGGTATTTTTATTTTATTTTTGTGATTTTTCTATGCAAAGATATGAATTTTCTAAGTTCTGGGTATTTAATTAATTCAGAAAATAGGGATTTATCTACTTATCCACGCGGCGCCGCGTCAAACTCGGTAGCTCCGAAGCCCCTATGTGTCGCGCTCCCATTCGACGCCGCCACTTGAGTCAGCAGCCACGCGTCCCGCGGTTCATGTACCATTGCGTCGTCCGACTTGATCTCGACCGTCCGCTCGATACACGCGCGATCCAATGGCTCCTGGTCATCGTCTACGACTGGTGCGCACCCGTGATCGTCCACACTAAAACCATAAGATCTTACTCGATTCTCAATGGATTTTTGTGTTCTTATGCTCTATGGATTCATCTTGAGGAGGCGAACACATCCATACAGTTTATAGGCTATGAAATTAACCAAAAAAAAATGGAGAATTGCTGGAAGCTCTGGAGGAAGAATGAGTTCATACCTTTGCTCGAGAAAGTGAAGCTTCGATGCGAGAGTTGTATCACCTTCGATTGAGTCCGAGCGAGCTCCGGATGAAGTCTCGGCCACGGGGAATTGTCTAAGTATGAAAGTGACCAAGGCCGATCACAAAGCTTGGAGGCTGGAAGCAATGGCTGGCCTGGTGAGAGGGCTTCTGCTGGGGAACTTCTCCTCTTAGTCTGGTGAAAGTGTAGGACCAATCAATTTGGAGATTAGCTCACTGTGGTGAAGTGTCCTGTTTTTTGGGTGGATTTTCAACTCATAAATTGAGCTCACAGAGAGGGTTTTAGGGCCGGATTTCAGTGGGGATCAAGTTCTCTGTGTCTGGAGAGGGTCTGGAATGATTTTGGCAGAGTTTTGGTAAGGTTTTTGTTCATCACTCCATTTGGCCGAGAGGTGGTGGTGTTTAAATAGAGGTGGCTGGAGGGCTTCCCATGGGGGTTTGGAGGCTGGGATCAGCTGCTCAGGGGAGGAGAAGAACAGCCATGGTGTCCATTTGGGTTGGGACAACTAAGCCAGGGAGAATTGAAAAAATTGGCTCACATGGAGCTCTCGGCCATGGTGTTTTTCGGTGACCTAGGGCGCTGGCCGGCCAGGCATTCGTCACCATCTTGACCAGTGAGGTCAGGGCTGGGGTTTGGTGCAAGCAATTGGCTATTGCCATGTGTAAGGAGGTTTGATTAAAATGGCATGGGGTAAGGGTCATTTTGGCTTGATTTTGGTCAATTCATGTATTTGGGTTTGGTGCACCCACCAAGGGGCTGATTTGGGTGAGGGAGGTCGGATGAGTCGATTGGTTTGGAGTGGAGAAGTCCCCATCCAAATATATTTGGATTAATTTTGGGTTACAGTGGAACATAGGTATGGCTAATGAATTTTAGGGAGTGTTTAAAGGATCTCCTCTTTTTGCCATTTAGGGAGGGTTGACAATCCTAAGATTCTCATGGCTTCCATGTGGCTTAAGCATGGCTCCAAGGCTTGTCTATGGCTTGCTCATGGCTTGGCTTAATTTCATAAAAATGGGTTATTTGGAGTTTTGAAAATTTTGAATTCTTTTAATGGGATTTGTCATGATGTCATTTTGGTTTGATCAACATGATGGATTTTGGACATAGGGTATGGTTTTGATTGAAAAGAGTGACAAATGAAAATGTCATGTGGGCTTTAGGATAGATTTTGGGCTTTTGAAATGGTTTTGGATGGGCTTTTAAAGTGGTTTAAGGAAGTGGGCTTTTGGATTTTAAAATGGGCTTTTGGATGAAAATTTTGTTAAGGACCATGCCAAATAAATGTTGGGTTTAGTTTAGGGATGTGTCATGAGTGGTTTGGAACAAGTTTGAAGTGATTTTGAATTGAATTGGGTTTAATGTGGGGTCTTTTAGTAAAGGGGCTAAAGTGGTTCAAATTAGGCTAACATGGTTTAATGTTGGGCTAAAGTTGGATTTGATGTAAAATTAATGTTGAGAAATGTTTATGAGAGTGTTACAAAGAGTTCTCAACTTTGGTTGGGCTCTAATTTTGGGATTTGGGCCCATTTAGGTTTGGTTTGGGCTAAGGTCAATTTAAGGGATTTTGGTTTTGGGTTAGGTTTAGGTTCAAATTTTGGGCAAATCAAGTTAGTATTTTGTTTATGGGGATGTTAGGAAGGCTTTAGAAAAGATTTGAGACCAATTGGGGTTGAATTGGGCTAGGTTTGGGCTAGGTTTGGGTCATGGGTCAAAATTGGGCCTTAGGCTTCAAATTGAAATTGGGCCTAAATGTCAACCAAATTGGACTTGGATTTGGTCTAAATTGATATTGGGGATATTGAATTGAAGTTTAGAATTGAATTAGACCAAAATTGAGGTCAATTGAGGTGGTTTGGTTTGACATTGGGTTCACTTCGGTTTAAAATGGGTCAAATTGAGGGTTTTGGTAAAAGTGGAGTAAATTGGCAAAATTGTCCCATGGTGTAGTTAAACAAAATGAAATTGGGAATATTTGGGATTTTCTGGAATTTTCTGGGAATTTTTAGAATTTTTGGATTTTTTGGGTAAAAGGGTATTTTGGTAATTTTGTGGGGTTTTAGGGGTATTTTTGAAAATTTTGGTATATTTGGCTATGGATAATCAATTTTAGTGGGGGGAAATGTTTAGGATTGGTTTTGAGGAATTTTGGGTAATTTAGGCAATTTTGCAAATTTTGGGTCATTTCAAGGGTATTTAGTAGGTTTGGTGGGTCCGGGGCCCCGGGGTCAAAAATTGAAATTTTGGAAAAACTAATATTGATCAAGTTTAAGTGAAATGGAATCATTTTGGTTGAGCCATGAAGTCATATTAAGCACATATGAGCCATGAAGTCATATTAAGCCCATATGAGCCATGAGAGGACTCATTTGAGGCATTCACTATGTTGTTCCTAACCCTCTTAGCCAGGAGCTTAGGGGTTAAGGACCATCCATATGAATTACCTACGTGAGTCAGGAAGTCAAGCTGGGTGAGAGTGTGGCTCTAGGACTTGGAATGGGTGTGAGAGTGTAGTGTATGTGCAAGTCAACCCTCACCAGACCAGGCCACCCAGGGTAATCCTAAGGCCAAAGAGTCCTATAGGGAACTCATCCTTTAAACCTCCACATTTGATTTCAACCCTCTAGGTGATTAGGGGTCTACAATCAAGCTTGTGTGGTTTGCAGAGAGTTAAGAAGTGGTTTGAATTTCTAAGTGGTAGGTCCCATTTCTAGTCCTCTAAGATTAGTCAAAGGAAAAGCCTAAGGCTAGATCCTAAGCACTAAGGAGAGAGAGATCAGACCTCACCAAAAATGAGGTCAACAGCGTGCCACCATTGTTGTCACCCATGTCTGTTGATAAGGATCATAGAAAGTCAACTTTCATTTTAGCAAGTTGGATTGACAAACTACTATAACTAAGTAGACCAAAAACCACAAAAACCTGGGATGAAAAAATAACGAGATCATGATCAGGTTCGTCATTATTTCCCACACCATCTGCTTCTAAGCTTACAATGATAATTCTAGAATTTCAAAAAATATATATTTTTGCTATTATATTATAAGTCTAAAAACATAACTCCTAATAAATAATCTTAAATAAAAGTGTTATTCTATTATCATGAGGTTAATTAACTTTATGTAATTTATAGGTAATGTCTTATCTACTATCTCATCTACCTTCTAGAAAAATTTACCTATAACCTTATGGTAAACTTCCTCATCTCATTTCCAATTTCATTCATTTAGACGGAGGTTAGAACATCAAAATTTTTGAGCTCTAGTTCACTAAGAAATGTTTATCTTTCCATATTTCACTAGTCATTTAATTTCTGTAACGACATAAAAATGTTAAAAAATAAAGGACATTTAAAATCCTTTCATTTATTATAACTTATCTTCAACTTTAAATTATATTTATAAAGCATAATGACATGACACATTGATTTTGATAATAATTTACAATCGAAAAGTCTCAAACGAAAGATAAACTTCGTAGTGAGCATTCAACACATGTGATGGTGTCCGATGATGGCTTGTCGCCGCTAATTCTAATTTTTTTATGAGTGTCAGATGTTTGTTGGTGCGTTGTCGATGAGTCGCCACTCTGTTTATCTATCATATCGCTCTAATCTCCAAGTAATCTTATTCTTTTGGATCATGTAAATGATTCTTAGATATTAAGAAGCTTGAAGAAGAAAGAAAAGGGGTGATGAAAATAGAAAAGAGTAGGAAAAGGAAATATCGGGATTGTGGTAATATTATAGAGAAAACTCTAGAATGCCTTATTATGCAGATCCCCGTATAAGAAAGATTACGTGGAGAATCTAATAACCAGATATTTTAGGTATGTTACCTATTTCAACTTATTTATTCTCCTATAGGAGCAAGCTTCTATAGTTAATTACATCTTAGACAGACTCCTTACTAACATTAACATTCGTTCTATATGAAGTTTTTAGAATTAAGATTGAGGAAAGAAACATCAATGTTTTGATCCTAAGGGTAACATGCTTCTAAGTGTCACGTATTACCCTAAAGTTTTGGTTTTATTTTGTTAATGTTTTGGTTTTGTTTTGTTTTTTATTGTCTCGTCTTTAGAATGTTGCCTTACAGAACAGAGTTAACACACCATAATAACATGCAAAATAAATATAAAATGGAACTTAACATCAAACTGCAATGAAAACAGAGTCAGATTTATAAAATAAATTATGTTGATTTTATTATTTTTTTAATTGTAAATTTAGTTGGGTTAACTTTTAATTTTTAGACAACTCGATCAAAATGTCCACGGCTTTGTCGTCCTAGGGTCGACAGATGCCTTGATCCACTTGTCCGAAAGGTGTTTAAACCAGCATCGGAAGACTCTTGTCAACAACCACAGATTGCATCGTCCAAGAAATCTTCGTAAATCAAAACATATTGTGTTTCAAGTTGTGTTTGGTGATCTTTGTTGATTAGAGTTTCTTTTAAGTTTCAATGTCTTTTCTCTGATTTTAAGGTTGAAAAATTTTAGGTTACCTATGATTTATTAATTGATTAAATTCAGTTATTTTGTCATTTATTTGGTTTTTAATTTAGGCTCAATTTAAGTAGAATCTAATGTTTGATATTACTTAGATTCAATCCAAAGTATGATGTACTTTAGGTTCAATTTATATAAAATGTTTTAGGTTCAATGTTGATAGAACTTCATGTTTGATGTTATTTTTATTCGATTTAAGTAAAATCTAAACTTTAAGTTCATGATGTTACTTAGGTTCAATTTTTGTAGAATATCAAATTTAGGTTCAATTTAAGTAGAACCTAAGTAGGTTCAATGTGTAGAATCTAAAATTTAAGTTTATTTATGATGTTATTTAGATTCAATTTATGTAGAATATAAAAATTTAGGTTTAATTTAAGTAGAACCTAAGCTTTTACATTAAAAAGATTCAATTTAGATAAAATCTAAAGTATGAAATGACTTAGGTTCAATTTACGTAGAACCTAATGTATAAGATGATTTAGGTTCAATGTTGGTTGAACATAAGGAATATGTTGACTTAAGTTTAATATAGGTTGAACCTACAGTATATGTTAACTTTGGTTCAATGTAGGTTGAACCTATAGTATATGTTGACTTAGGTTCAATATAGGTTGAATTTAAGGTATATGTTGACTTAGGTTCAAAATAGGTTAAACATAAAGTATATGTTGACTTAGGTTCAATGTAGGTTAAACCTAAGCTATATATTGATGAGTTTTGTTTAACGTTTATTAACTATTTAAGTCGAACTTGGGTTAAACTTAAGTAAAATTTAAGGTTAATTAAGCATAATGTAAGTAAGGCTTAATTAGGTTAATAGGTTTAATTAGGCTTAAACCTAGTAATAGTTTAAGGTTAATTAAACCTAATGTATGTAAGGTTAAATTAGGTTAATTAGGTCTAATTAGGGTTAAACTTAATTAGGGTTTATGTTTAATTAAACATGAATAAGTAAGGTTTAACTAGATTAATTAAATCTAATTAGAGATTAGACCTAATTAAGGTCTAGGTTTAAGTAAACCTATTTTATATTAAGTTTAATTAGATTAATTAGGTCTAATTAGGGATTAGACCAAATTATGGTTTAGTTTGGCTTAAACCTATTGCAATTAAAGTTTAAGGAAATTAATTAGGCCTAATAGGGGTTGGACCTAATTGGGGTTTTATATAACTTAAACCTAACATAATTAAGGTTTAAGAGGATTAATTAAGTCTAATATGGATAGGCATAATTAGGGTTTGATTTAACTTAAACCTAAAGTAATTAAGGTTTAAGAGGATTAATTAAGCCTAATAGGGATTAGGCCTAATTAGTGTTTAGGATTAATTAAACCTAATTTAAGTAAGGTTTAATTAAATTAATTAGGTTGAATTAGGGATTAGACCAGTTTAGTTTGGCTTAAACCTATAAACCTAATGTAATCAAGGTTTAAGGAAATTAATTAGGCCTAATAGGAGTTAGACCTAATTAGGGTTTCATTTAACTTAAACTAATGTAATTAAGGTTTAGATTAATTAAGCCTACTAGGTATTAGGCTTAATTAGGGTTTGATTTAACTTAAACATAATGTAATTAAGGTTTAAGAGGATTAATTAAGCCTAATAGTGATTAGGCCTAATTAGGATTTGATTTACCTAATAGAATTAAGGTTAAGAGGATTAATTAAGCCTAATAGGGATTAGGCCTAATTAGAGTTTGATTTAATATAAACCTAATGTAATTAAGGTTTAAGAGGATTAATTAAGCTTAGGGTTTGATTTAGCTTAAACCTATTTTTATTAAGGTTTAAGAAGATTAACTAAGCCTAATAGGGATTAGGCCTAATTAGAGTTTGATTTAACTTAAACGTAATGTAATTAAGGTTTAAGAGGATTAATTAAGCCTAATAGGGATTAGGCCTAATTAGGGTTTGATTTAACTTAAACCTAATGTAATTAAGGTTTAAGAGGATTAATTAAGCCTAATAGGGATTAGGCCTAATTAGGGTTTGATTTAACTTAAACCTAATGTAATTAAGGTTTAAGAGGATTAATTAAGCCTAGTAGGGATTAGGCCTAATTAGAGTTTGATTCAACTTGAACTTACTATAATTAAGGTTTAAGAGGATTGATTAAGCTTAATTAGGATATTTAAAGGTTTAAATTATGTTTAAACCTAACCTAATTAGAACTTAAGAATTCATATAAGATTTAAAGTGATTTAAACATAGACATTAGGATTTAGTTAATCCTAATTACCCCTTTTAATGGATAAAAATTTTAGGGTTTAAAATGTAAATTTCCAAATTTACAATTTTTATCCTAAAAATTTAAAATGTCATTTTAAATATTACAAAAGCTGGAATTTGTAATTTTGAGGTTCAAACTTATCACCATAAATTTTCTAACCATTTTCAGATTTAAGTTTCAATTTTTCCTGATTTTTATAATTATTTTTAGAGATAATTATAAATTTTGATGAAAATTGACAAATTTTGGTTTGAAGGTTTTTCTTTGCCTTGGAAAAATCACAAGGTGTTCCCAAGAGTGAAAAGATCAATCTCTGAAAATTTCATGATTTTCAGGTCTATAAATAATTTTTAATAATTAAATTATTCCAGAGAGTAATTAATTAATTAAAAATTAAATATAATTTATTAATTTAAAATTTTTTACTTTCAGATTATTCTCCACATTTTTCTGAATCTAGGGATATTTTTGTTATATTTTCATGATTTTACTATGTAAAGATGTGCATTTTTGATGTTTTTTAGATATTCTTTGTATTTATTTAAATCATTACTTAAAGAATTATCCACGCGACACTGACTGGATCATCGGATCCATCGAAACACAATGCGACATTAATTGATTAGCGGAGCTTTATACGATAGTAACTACGTGGTCCACAATTTTGTCTGTTTCATATAGATTGATCCGCAGTTCGACTAGATCAGAACGGTCCATTTCTATAACACGGAAATAGACGACATCCAACCATCGTCACCAACCATGTTATAACCCGCAGACTGTCCATGTTTGAGACACAAGATATCACTCAAATCTTCATGGATTTTAGTGAAATTTGTTCCTAAATCTTTGTTGACCTCACTTTTGTTTAGGTTTTGTCTTTCCTTAGAAGAGCTTAAGGTCTAGCTATAAGTCTTTCCTTGTGACTATCTTAGAAGACTAGCGATGAAATTCTTGCCCCATAGAAATTCAAAACTCTTCCTTGTTTCACTTGGAGTTTCAAATGCTTAAAATTCTAACCTCTAAGTGCTTAGGAGGATGAGACAAAGCATAAAAAAGCATCAAGAGGAGTTCCCTACAGGATGGTGAAGCCTTTGGCCTCATCCTGAGTAGTCTGGTATGGGTCAGGCTCTCATACACACACACCTAAACTCTACACCTACTGATGCAACTTTTTTTATATGCAAGGATTTATGAACAATAGATATATAGTAGTTTTTATAAAGTCACAATGATCCAACACAAGTATACATATCGTATTATGTAATACATGACTCTAATGGAGTCTCATTTATCGATCCCACAGGGAAGCGAGTTAAGTGGTTCTTAGTCAAATTCTAGTATACTACTAACAACCTTAGTTTAGAAGGGGGATATAATTGGTTTTTCTAACAACTACTCCTAAATGCAGATGATTATATGTAAGAATAATAACTACTCCTAAATGCAAATATTACTTCTAAAGATAACCCTTTTTTGGGAAATTAGTTTGGTGAATTTTGAGATAATAAAATATACTATTCTTATGTAATGAATTGGATAATGTTTAAGAATGAGTTGCATTAAATATTTTATGTGCCAAATAGGAGCAATCCTATTCATTACCCTCTTCCGAGTACCCCCTCTTCATAGTGCTATAAAAAACATTGGCAAATCCTAGGCTTAGTCCCTAAATCCAAGGTTAAGCTGGGAGAATACTGGCTCTCACTTCAGAGCTCCCACTGCCCTTCAGCTGAAGGCTAACCCTAGCTATATTTACCAAACTTGAGGACCAAATTGGAAAACTTAACCTGTCACCCTGAAACCTCCAATTCGATGCCCATGAAACCATATTTCCCTATTAATTTGCACTCAATCCCCATGAACTACGCAATTCATTCACGAACATTGAATGTGGTTCCACTTTGTTAAGAATTACACCACGCTTTCAGGTCAATGCAATTGCAACAAATTTTAACACTATATCGAGCTCCTTTTGTAATGTAAATGAAGTGCAAGTAGAAACCATCACATTTATAATTAAAACTTTTTTTAGCAAGCATCCCAATATCCTAAACACGAGTCCTACTTATTTCAAAAGAAAAGTAGAATGAACACAATGACATAAACTTCTTATGTCACTATTTCCAATCAAGAAGAAAGAGTAAGAGAAAGACTTCACAAAGCACGAAGAAAACAAAACAGAAAACTTCATTTTAAAGCATATCCACAAAATAAGTGTTTACAAAATCATAAGATATTAAAGAACACAATACTTAGCTTTTTCCCCTTGAAAGAAAGATGAAAATCTCTCCCACAAAGTCTCCCGCCGATCCATGCAATGTTAGAACGTTCTCTTCAAGATTCTCTCAAAATCCCCTCACAAATCTCTCCAAAAGGTAGAAATCTACTTTTCTACTCCTATTCTAAGATATCTAAGCATTCTCCAAGTTTTCCCTATCCTCTCCTCTTCATTTTTGGCCTCAAATTCGTTTAAAATAGAGTAGGGATGAATTTCCCAAGAGTTGCATGAAGAAACCCTCCAAAAAGTGTCCAGATTCGATGTATATGGCCAATAACCGCTCAATTTAGCATCCAGACCGTCTTGGGCACCACCGGTGCTGAATAGAGCACTGCCGGTGCCCTATTTTTTGAGGTCTCGGGTTTCTGGCACCGCCGGCGCCTGTTTGGGCGCCCCCGGCACCCATCCTGCACAGCTCCACCATTTTGCTTTGTTTGGCTCCGTTTCAGCTCCGATTCACCCTTTTTCAGTTGCGTTGCGTTCCTAACAGATAGAACTACAAAATAAGCATAAAAAACCTTTCTTCAAAATTTAATCTCATTCAAAAATATGCAAGAACTATAAAAGATATTAAACAGAGAAAGACTTATCGAAATGTGTCAAGCCAAGATTTGCTTTCTTACTTGTTTTTGCTCCAAATTGCACTATTTTTGCTTCCATTTGGTCCAATCACCATTTCTTGTACCTATAACAAAAAAAAATATACAAAATACATTCCTTTTAAAGTGTAATATCACAAAAAATGAGTAAAATCATATTGCAAAAACCGTATATATTTTTGGTGCATCAAAATCCCCCAAACTTAACTGTTGCTTGTCCTCGAGTAACACTATAACATTAAAAGTAAAATATGTTGACTTGTGGTTGTGGGTTTCAATAGATTTTCCTATAATTTCATCTCAAAAATATTATAGTATAACATAGAAGAAATTATAGCAAATCAACCTAGGACTAGAGTGTAAGAATATCTCATATTCAACTTAAGAATCCTGTTTTTTTTATTTACTTCAAAAGTTATTGAAAATTGTCAAACTAAAGATTCATAGAAAATATAAAAAATGGAATTTAAGCATCTTATCTATACCAATTTGACCAATACCTTTTGAAATAAGAATAAGTTTACTATTGTTTTTAAGTCTTTTCATTTAAAAAGATTCAAGTGAAACCAATATTTGATTAGGCTTCTCCTCAAGCTTCTCCTCACTTATTTTCTTTTCTTCTTCTTTTTTTTTAGGATCATTTTCAATCCCTTTTTTTTCTTTCTTTCGGGATCATTTTTAATCCCTCTTTCTTACTTTTTTTTTATGTGAGGATTACTATATTTGGATAGGCCTTTAATAATTTTGAATTTCACTATCCTCTCTCTAAAATCCAAAGCTCAAAACTTTCCCTCACTTTTTATAAGCGTAAGTATTATTTCAAAAAATATTTTCAATAAAGGCTCAATTTTCATTAAGTATAAATCTAAGAGTTTTAGCTTTTCAAATATTCAACTCCATTCTACCATAAATAAAAAAATCATTTTCCCTAAAGTTTCCTACAAAATATTTTAACTCTAGAACAGTTTCTTCACATAGGATTTCAACTAAGTTATTTTTCTAACATTCCTAAAATCGAAATTATAGTAACCTAAAGATAACACCACATGCGACAAGTCATTTTAAAAGTGATATCAAATTAAATAAAGGCTACCGATGACAAATAAAGTTACACTTTAAAATTTTTTCTTCCCCTTAAACTTAAATTTTAAAATATTTTGCAATTAATTCCATAAAATGTAGCAGGAAGAAAAAATAAAGGTTGAATTTACTTACGACTACAACATCCTATCAAATTCATATACATGCATAATCAAGATAGAATGACTGTAGGAGAAAGTAAATTTAACCTAAAACATGCTAGTAATATAATTATACTAAAAGGAAGTATTTTCACATTAAAATTTTATTTTTCTTCCTACTCCTAAACATAATTTTTAACATATATAACACTAAAAGGAAGTATTTTTCACATTAAAATTTTTTCTTTTAAGATAATTTTTAACTTATATATATATAATATAAGCAGGAAGAAAAACAATTTAGAAATTCTATCAAGCACAAATGTATATCAAAACCATTTACAAGTATTCGTTAGAACAGAACAATATGCAGCAGAAAGTAAATCTAAACTAACCATGCCAGAATGAAATTCACTAAATAAAAGTTTAACTAGCATAGCAGTTATCAGCAAGGGAAAATGAAAATGTTCTTCAATTATTATATAAAATTGTAACACAAACATAAATACACATAAGATAAATGAGGTCAATTCTTCCATTAACTCATCACATCTCAATAACTTACCTCCAATTTCTAACGGAATCACTACACTAGTAAATTAGATACTTTTTAAAATGATTTTATAGATTATAATCCCAAAGATAAGATTATCGCTGATATATTGATTTCCGGACACCAATCTCAGGCATCATCTAATCCCTTTAATTAAGCACCTTTAACAGCTACATATTGTAGTGTAAAATCATCCTAATGTTATTCATCAAATAGGTTCGCGACTCCTACCAAATGAAAAAAAGTTAGAGAAAGGAAGTAACAAAATTAAGATGGAACTAATACTGTTCAAATTCATGATACTCCTGTAACACTCAAGTCCGGGTAATACCCGAGTCATAGTGGACTCATCACTCCAACTACTACAAGAGAACATACAAGTCTAACCATAATAAGAAGTTAATGAATCACCTCCCTCATGACACACAAAAATCAAATCAAACTACTAACAATCCAAAAATCTACCAACAACAATCAAACTTATCAATCCATAATGACACATAAAGATCAAGTCAATTCACTAAACCAAACATGAATTAAGCTGATCAATCCATACTAAAACAAACACAATACAACACTAACAATCATGACTCTCAAGCACACTGATAACTATGAGTTGCGTCCCATAAAGCGCTTAGTTTTAACGTCTTGGGCCCGATAAATGATTCCTCCTGGATCAAAATTCCAATTAAGTAATCCTTGATCAATCGCCCAATTTTTTTCAAATCCAGGAATTCCTACAAAATCCTCAAATTGTAATTTTTCATTTAGCTCTTCCTTTTCAGATGGATTTATATCATTGTTCCTCATATTTCTTTCTAGATCAAATATTCTTCTATTGATTTTCTAAATTTGCATATTAATATTGTCCTTGAAATTTTTAAGAAATGGATATCTATAAGATAATTCAAGATCTCCCAAATTTTTGATCATATTCTCTCTAGATAATTGAAATTCAGGATCAAACTCTTCTGTGTCACTCTTCTATTTCAAGTTATCTTCCAATTTTTCCCCTTTATAATTATTAAATGATGGAGGATCTATCTTAGTTGAGGAAATAGGTTTTTCTAATTCCTTAGGAATTTCTTCCAATGGTCTTCCAATATCCTTATCCTCTTTTCTCAACTCAAAGTTCTTTTGAAATTTATGCTCAAATTTTCTTCCATGTCCTAGTTCATAACTTTATCTTGTTTATCATTCAATTCAGGTTTTTCTTGTAATTGAGTTGAATATGTGTCGGCATATTTTTAGGTTGTGTGTTTTATTTTGAAAAGAGAGTCGCCTACAAAAATTGTCGGCGAATTTTAATTTAATTTAAATAAATAATTTGAAAAGTAGTATTTGATTTTGAAAATAATTTTAAATTTGAAAATTTTAAGATATGAAATCAAACTGATCTCACATCCCGAATAGTTTATATAAACGAGCGCCGCACCACAAACCGTGTATCTATCCCGAAGAATAGACACACTCGCTTGATAATGGGGCTCGATTAAATAAACTAGAAAGGTTTGTGACATCCGTTTGGTCTGCGAACCAATTTTATAAGCCGACAAATTCCCCGCTTAATATGAAACTATTAAATAGGGTTTATATTACTCAGGTTCTTAAAGTTCCCTATAAGGGCAAGCCCCTATAGTTAATTACATCTTAAGTGATGGGAATCACCTAAGAAAACTCTCGATAATAATCAATAATTCCGCTCTCAAGAATTTCAAAGTTTAAGTTTTCAAGGGGTTGAATTTTGGAATTTCAATAGGGAATGGATCAAATTTGGAACATTTTTATTTTGGGAATTCAAAGGAAGAAAAGTAGGAGAGATCACGGATTCGAAGCGGACTTCGGTAATCTCCCGATTATCCTATTGTTTGGCTTGGATTTAGGAAAGTCCTAATGTTTATTTAATGTTTTAATCTTGCCAATTTAGTTAATTAGGGCTTATATTTATATGATAGAATCATACAAATTGCACAGAAGATATGAGGGTTTATGTCGTACGGACGACTACCTCGGAATCCTAAGACCGGTTAGGGCTTAATTTGCAATGCAAATGCCTAACGAAGAGTTGAGGATTTATGTTGCACTAGTGCAAACTACCTCGAAGTCCTATGGCTTTGTTATTTAATTCTAAGAAAGTTTTCGTTGAAGTAGGTTCAAGTTTCGTTGACGACGATGGCCGTGCTTGCCCACCATGCTCCGAGCTCCTTGTTGTTGCAGAGGTTTAGTTTTAGAAATCATAAATCAAGAGATGAGAGAAGTGTTCGG